>CM035410.1:21404445-21439445 GCA_020310875.1 Ceratopteris richardii
GAGCGAAACAAAATAATGCTTCACGACGTGTCACAGAGTGACATAGAGAGACAACCAAAGAGACATGTGACGAGCAGAACACGTCAAGTTCTTAAAGGAGATGAACATCGACATCAACCATAGCAGCTTTGTATCGCGCGCAACAGTGGATTTCTTGGCACACAGAATCGAGTTGACTTCTTCATCTTTCGGGGACATATGGCAATAGGGGAATCTCAATATGCAACTTATGAGAAAAATAGAGGAAACGATGTATGTTGCATGTGCAGTGGTTCTAAAGAGAGATGAAAGGAAGACAATGATCACAACTTGCGCATTGAGAGGGAAAGAATGAGGTGCTCTCTGTACACTCAATTTGTCCACCACATCAGGAGGAACAGGCATGGGAAGGAAGGAAGTATTGTAGCACTGCTGGAGAAAGTGCTTCTCAATGATACAGAGTCTGAGCGCAAGTCGAGTGACATCCACCAAAAGAATATGAAGAAATGTGTCATGCAGGGCCACCATGAAATGTAGAGCATGCTAGAGTGACTAGAAGTCGCCATGTCGAGAGGTCAAATGCATACAAGAGTACTCAAATACCAGATCAGCATAAACTTCCAAGTGTGTTTGGGTTTATAAAGAAAGCCCCAAGGTCTAGGATCTTATCGACTTGGATCACTACCCAATTAGTCTCACCTTCAAGCCATTCGTCAAACTGAAGAAAGTGCCGTGCTTTCATGCTAACTCGACATCTTTCTCTTTCCCCTCCATCCAACAGGGGATTATCGAGGCTTGGAATTTGGTCTTCGCCAACCTCTCATCGCCAACCAAAAGTTGGAGGATCGCGGTTATGAAGACTCATCATATTCAGGTAAGGACGGAGAAGACTCTACAAAATGTTCAGCGCATGTGAAGAGAAAAGCTCTATCGGAGACCAAGGCATCTTGAGGAGGAAGTGAACAAAGAAAACTCTCAATACCAGACGGGGCTACAAAAAATCAGAGGCATGTTGAGATACGAGGAAGAAATTCAAAGGAAAAATCTACAAGTATAATTTAAAGAGTGGTGGGCTGGTAAGGCTGACAAACCTACTAAAGAGATGTGTGACCTCTCAAAAAGGAAACAATCTAAAGATGCTATCCCCTTCTTGATGGACATAAATGGGGTTGAGTGCAAGACGGAAGAAGAAAATAGCTTAGTGATTGTCAACCACTTTTCCCAACTCTTTAGGGTTTCGACGCCTCTTTCTCTCCACAGGCATGATTGCATGACAATTATTTCTAGAGTCAAATCAACAAGAATCTCACATAATTTGAAGACTCTTCTTGAAGCTCCCATGCCAAATACAAAGAGAAGATAAATTGCGTCCTTCAACCACGTATTCAAACTTCTCCAAGAGAGTGAATGGAGCATAATTACAGGGTGCATTAGCACCATACATCTCCATCTCTAAAAATCGGGAATCAAAGCCATATCGAGCTATGCATGCCAAATCAGATACAGAAAGGAAGTAACTCTTGCAGCAAATGACAACACAACTATCCAATAAACGAAAGACACAAAAATTTCTAGTTTTTAAAAATCAAGACAAGAGAGTGACAGGTAGGAGCAATAGACTTGTAACTTCGGAATGGACTTCTTCCTTGATGTTGCGCAATAGTCCGTGGCAGATATCTGCATGTCAAGAGTATATTAATAGAATATTATATTAAATAGAGGAACAAAACAAGTGGGAATAGAGCCAATGAAGGAGAGCTAATGCCTCTACACACGCATATTTTTCTAAGAATCGTTTCTCTATTAATAGAATTCCCATATTTATAGCTAGATTTTGGGTGTATGTAAATTGAACTTACAAGTATCCTAACATTTATATAAAGATTTCCTTAGAGTCCATCGAAGCTTAGTTTTCTTAGTACACATATGTCTAATGCTCCATGTAAAGTGATTAGAGACCACCTTCATTGAAGAAGGAAGAACCTTCCCTATGAGTTTCTACGAGACTTATATTGTGATGTACTCTATATTGATGATCACCAATCCAAGCAACCAAGTGGGCTACCAAAGGCAAGAAGTCAACACACAAAGATTATCCTCAATATGTTTCGTTAACTTTAAGGCTTCGTCAACAACAAAGATCAAAAGAAGCAATGGGACCTTGTCAACACAAAGATAAAGGTCAAAGGCACAACGGGCAACATCCCAACAATGGATCTCACATTAAGATCAAAGGTGGAAAATGGATCAAAAGCACTACCTACCCCATGTTGTAAACCCTATATGTGTAGGGATTTCGTATGTCCCTAGATCCCTAAAAAACCACTTCGATGCCATATGTCTCAAGATTCCAAGGATGCCATATGTCCCAACACCATGGATCCGATATGTCCATGAATACAAAACCACACGGCTTCCATACTTCCAAGAAAACCAAGGGATGCCATATGTCCCAAACTTGGATCCCATATGTCCATGTTATGTCTAAGGATCCCATATTTCCTTAGATCGTAAAAAAAAAACAATGGAATAAGTGATACCATATGTCACTAGTTCACATTAAAAACAAAAGAGTCATCACATGGAGGGGGGTGTTGAGAGTTACATGCTCCATCCTTTTGTCCAAATCCACATCCATTCTCATGCAAGTCCATTTATCCCACATGCAAGGAGATTTTCCCTCAGCTCATATGAAGTGTGTCTATATCTTTCATATCGTCGCTCGGAGAGCAATCCTTCGATGAGGAAGCAATAAATCTTGTAAACACATTTGTCTTGACTTTTTTTTGTCTTTTATGATTTGTTATAGCGTTTATTGATAGTAAATTCATGCAAATATTTGGTACAAGAGTAGAATCTCTATAAGGATGAGTTGGACTTGCACAGAGTCATCCGTTTCTTGATTGGGCCTGGCCCATGATGCAAAGTTCCCTTTTCTCACTTGGTATGCAAATCCTTAGTGAGAATGAGTACCTCTAAAACCGATGGAGCAAGGCAATAGGTTGAGAGATCTGATTGCGTTTCAAATATAGTCTGTGATAGTATAGATATTCTGCTATGTAAGTTGGAGAGCGCAAATATTATGATGATGGCGGTGTTGATCATTTCTACCCAAGTAGTCCTGATCTTTATTCATCTCTTGCATCCCTCTCCTACTCTATTGGCAGAGATGCGTGAGCTCAAAGATGCTCTCTTGCAGGTGTGCAACCTATAATCTCCATGGCGCTCATGCTTTCTTCCTGTAGGTGCTTCAGATCCTTTGATAGCTGGAATGTTTACAGTTGTGCACCATACTCTTTGTCAAAAGACGCACCATTCTCTCTATCAAAATATGCCAACAACGTGCTTAGGTCCTTGAACTTGTTCCTTTCGATAGGGGTGCCAGACATACTGACTACTATGGTTCGTTGTCCTACTCGGGGTGTGGTAGTCTGTTATCCAATCTTCATTGCCGGAGAGACGAGGTAGCATCATCGATCGTTTCTTTCTCTTTTGTGCCGACATGTTGCATTCCATAGCGAATAGTTTTAGAGTGCACTGTGGAGAAATGCTTTAGTCCATTTTTTTCATCACGCACCATCAATTTTTTGTCATGAACATAGACAATCCCATGGGGTGCGCTTCTTAACAGAAAATTTGCATATGTGCTACTCTCGGTATGGAAACACTTCATGTGGAAGGACATTCAAATTTGTGGTAGCGGAACCCTCTAATTTAGAATAGCAAGGTCATCCTTCTTTAGAAAATTCTTCACAAATGTATTTGGATCAATCTGAGGACCTACAAAGTGCCTAGCTTTCTCTTGTGGTAGAAAATTGCCTTTCTAAACAGGAAGACATGGGGTACCTTTTCTTTAGATAACCCAAGAGTAATAAGATATAGTTGTCATTGAAAAGATTTCTTAAGCTTTCATATATGATCTCTTGGTAGCAAGCTATCTTCTGTGAAGCACTAGACTCCTTGGCAGCCCTTTGGAATGCAATCAAAAGTGAAGAAATTCGGAAATTTTGGAATCAATGATGCTTGAAAAACTTCGACAGTCTCTATAAGGACTTATCCTTGGAGTGTGCTCCTCAGCTCTTAGGAAAGAGAATTAGAAAGAGTAAGAGTACTTCCCATTTTAGCACTATATACATGATTTTTGTAATCAAAGAAATGTAGTAATGAGTTCGTTGGCATGGGATGGAAGAGATGAAAATAGAGTGAGATTGTGAGGAGTGTTTGAAAATTACATCACACAAAAGATTCATAAATAAATGGATAGAATGTTTAGTGAAGATTAGGACTCGAGATGGAATTCACATGTATACTAAATTTATAAAGTATCAAAAGACGAAGAGATGAATACACAATGAGCATTTTAGGATTGCATTATACAAAGAAATGACTTATAACGTATATAGACAAACACATTAGAACACTCAAGCATGATATTTTAGATTCATACACAAGTACTGATACATGCATACATACATACATACATACATACATACATACATACATACATACATACATACATACATACATACATACATACATACATACATACATACATACATACATACATACATACATACATACATACATACGTACATACATACATACGTACATACATAGGTACGTACATACATACGTATGTACATACATACAAACATACATACATACACACATACATACATACATACATAAATATATACATACATACATACATACATACATAAATACATACATACATACATACATACATACATACATACATACATACATACATACATACAATAGATTCCTGTTCGTGCTTCTATTTCTGTTACACCTACTGTAGAGCAAATTTGGTGGGATAGAAGAGATTCCTAGGATATGCATTGAAAGCTTTGTCTGTCAAACATGCCACTTTGCCCTTGCAGAATAGCTAAGAATGCTTGGGATACACTTACCACATTGTACCAGGCTAGGAATGAGGCTCGTGTTGCTTACCTCCGAAAACAATTGGAGAGTGAGCACATGAATGAAGGTGATTCTATGGACAATTGTTTGACAAAGATCAAGGATTTGAAGGAGCAATTGATTTGTGCTAATGAAGTCCTTCCTAACGGTTCCAAAAAAAGAGTCTTCTAATCTTGTGCACGATGAAGAATGGGCATTTACTACTATTTGCAGTTTTGTCCCATCTTCTCATGAGCAATGCATGTCTCCTATAGACTCAGATGTTTGGTACTTTGATAGTGGGGCTTCCCCTACATGGAATACTGTCACATGCGCCAAAAATTCCTCTTATCCTGTCATGGGAATTTGTAAGATCATTTTGACTACTATTGATGGTAGTTCTTTCACTTTGTCAGATGATTTATTTGGGTCAGGGATCAAGAAGAATCTATTATCCGTTTTGGCTTTAGCCAAGATTGGTTTGGTTGTGAAATGTGATAGGTGTATAGTTCATGAGCTATCAAATGGCGACATGATTATTGCTTCTGGCATTTTATGTCATGGGATGTATAAGCTCATAGACTATGAAAGATATGTGAATGATTCAACATGTGTAGTACATGATTCTCAAGCTATGTCAGATGCAAAGCTTTGGCATGCACGCTTTGTTCGTCTACATTTTGCTAGTTTGCTATGTCTACAAAAATCTGAAATGGTGCCCTCTTTGCCCAAACTTGAGACGCCCAGTAAACACGTATGTGAAGGCTGTATTTTGGGCAAAATGAAGTGTTCCTCATTCCCAAAAGATGGATCTGTTCGAGCTACACAAAAATTGCATCTTATTCACAGTGATGTCTATGGTCCGATGCAAACACCCCCTTTTGGAAACTATCTTTATTTCATGAATTTCATTGATGATTTTTCCAGGCATGCATGGGTATAATTGAAAGCAAAGTCCGAAATGTTCATGTGCTTCAAACAGTTTCTGGTTTTGGCTGAAAATCTATCAGCATGTAAAATGGGCATCCTCCATTCTGATCGGAGGGGGGGGGGTATATGTCTTTTGACTTTAATGCATTTCTAGCTGAACATGGGATAAAACATCAATATATAGTGCCGTAAACACCTCAACAAAATGGAGGTGCTAAACGGAAGAATAGGTCACTCATGGAGATGGCGATGTGTATGGTCAGAGTCAGACTTTACCACATAGTTTTTGGCTTTAGGCTGTCATGTGTGCACAATATGTACTAAACACGTGTCCCACTAAAGCACTGTAGTCTATCACTCCATATGAGGCTTGGCATGGTTGTAAGCCATCCGATGCTCATCTGCATGTTTTTGGTTGTTTGGCATATGCAGTAGTGTCTAAACAATATCATAGGAAATTGGATGATAAAGCAATAAGATGTATTTTTGTTAGGTACCGTTATGAAAGCAAAGGCTATTGTTTGTATCATCCACATACTAAACAAATTTTGGTTAGCTGTGATGTTGTTTTTGTGGAAGATACTATTTGGCCCTTACTTTCATGTATGAAGGAGACATCTATTAGCTCCAAAGACATGTATGATACTTTGCTACCTCTTTTTATAGGTGGATAGTCTAGTGCTGTTCCTAACAAGGCAACTTTTGAGCCTTTGTAGGTTTCATATGATGATGTAGATCATTCCATTTGTGATGTAGATTTTCATGATGCACTTGTTGATGAGAGAGCTGATATTGAGCATGCAAAAACTATGCCAAAATGGCTGGTGTAGACTTTGCGTGATAGCAAATTAGATGCACCTATATCATATCGTACTCATTCAGGCTCTCATAGTGCCTCTTTTGCATCAGATTGCTATGATATGGATGCATCTAGTCTCTACGATGAGAATGAGCTTGTTTTGTTTGATGAAGCACAAAATTCAGAAAATTGGATGGTTGCTATGCAATCTAAATATGATGCTATAAGGAAGAATGAGTATGATGGAATAGTTGATAGGAATAAGGTTAGGCTTGTTGCAAAGGGTTATGCGTAGGAAAGAGGCATTGATTTTGATGAGACCTTTGCACCTATATGCCAAATGACTATTGTTCGTAGCATCTGTGCACTTACAACTCATCATGGTTGGAATGTACATCAGTTGGACATTAAAACCATATTTTTGAATGGTGACTTGCATGAAGAAGTGTATGTTTTTCAATCCCGTGGCTTTGAGCAGAAAAGGCATGAAAACTAGGTGTGCTGATTAAAAAAGGCATTATATGGTTTAAAGCAAGCATCACATGCTTAGAATGAAAAGATACATGCCTATCTGATTGGACATGGTTTTGTGAACAATCCAACTGAGAACACCTTATATGTTAAGTGTGCTAATGATGTGCTTCTAGTCATTGTTGTGTATGTTGATGACATGCTGCTCACTGGCCCTAATGACAAGCATATTGCTGATTTTAAGGCTGATTTGTATGCCTCATTTCAGATGTCTAATTTGGGGCATTTGCATCATTATTTGGGCATTCAATTTATGCAAGTTGATGATGGAATGGCTTTGTGTCAAATGAAATATATTGATACATTTTTGCAGCATTTTGGCCTTGAAGACTGTAAGCCTATTGCTTCTCCTATGGAGACAGTTTTATGATTGAGTCTTCATGATGTTGGAGATGCATTTGATGCTATTCTCTATCAAAAGACTCTTGGATGCTTCATTTACTTATGCATTACTTGGCTAGATATTCAGTTTGTTATCTCAAAGACGAGCAGGTTTTTGCATTGCCTAGGTATCAAGCATTGGCAGATGGTTAATCGCATCTTTTGCTACTTGAGTGGTACCTGACTACTTGGGTTGTTTATCCCAAGGGGGGATCACTACCACCAAATTTGCATGATTCTTCTGACAGTGATTGGGCTCGTTGCTATGACACTTGTGTGTCTACTAGTAGCTTTTACTTCATGCTTGGTAGGTCATGTGTATCTTGGTTGAGCAAGAAGCAGCCTACTATGGCCACTTCCAGTTGTGAGGCTGAGTATAGGGCACCTTATGGCTGATTTGGGTGTTGCTCAATCTTCTGCCACCACCATCTTCACTGACAGTCAGAGCGCATTTGCAGTTGCAAGGAACCCTGTGTTCCATGCGCGCACTAAGCACATTGAGGTGCATTATCATTATGTCAGGGAGAGGTTCTTTGCTGGAGAGATCAGCTTGGCATATGTGTCCATGCAGAAGAATATTGCAGACCTTTTCATGAAGGCTCTACCTAGGGAGAAGTTTGAAGCTTTCCGCAAAGCTTTGGGCTTAGTTCCTTTTGTGGAGTGATTTCCACATAGCTTGGCACTTCCTTATACATGAGTGCCAACTCCTTGTTTCACTGCATCACTCCAAGGGCGAATTTGTTGATATATTTAGGTAGTGATATGTGTGAATACACTAGGAGCACCAGGGCATTTTTTTCCCTCTTTAGGAGGTTTTTTTCTCTCGGGTTATATATCCGTCTATTGCCATAACGGGTTACTTATCTTTGTACATTCTAGTGGTAATGCATTCAGTATTGTGTGTTGTGCTCGAAGCTTCTTCTTCTTCCTTGTGCTGTTCGCTTGCTTCCATAGACGTCTAACTCATTCAGTATTGTGTATTGTGCTCCAATCTTCTTCTTCTTCCTTGTGCTATTCTCTTGCTTCCACAGACGTCTAACTCCAACAATATATACATACAATATGTGTGAAAATTCAATATATCTAATGGCACTATAACATACTATATGCAGATGTTTTATTTGTTATGTGTGAAAATTCAATATATCTAATGTCACTATAACATACTATATGTAGATGTATTCGCACAAAAGGCATGATGATTCCAACAAAGATGTATCCATATTCAAAGTTCCTAAAGAAAATTCTTATTTTATGGTAATTTCAAATCAAATCATGGTTTATCAATAGACATCATATAAAACATTTTCAAATATCAACATGAGATCCCAAAATCTCACATATGTCAAATGAATTGTATGAAAATCAAGCATGCGTTAGCTCATTTACAATAGAAATATATGCATACTTTTGTAGAATATGAAGAGGTGATGATGGACGTACCTAGTCACACGTGTTCAAGGAAGAATCACAATGAATGCTTGCTCTTGTAGTGTGTAACACATGTAATACAAGTGAATATCATTCTTCTGGGTCCATGTAATTTTAATCCTCCAAAAGTGATAACCTAAAATTAGGGGAATGAGTTATAAATATCGATAACTACCTGCGTGTAATATTCTTTTACAAACGCATGTCTTGAACATGCTCAGCCTCGATGTAGAGATACTTGGTATATTGTGCCGAATGTAATGAAGCACCTTGATGCAAAAGTATGAGTCGAGAAAAGAGTTCCACCTATCCTAAATTCTCTAACACAATGAATGTTTTAATTATTTGCGCCTCATATGTGATACACAACATTTATTTTTTCGAAAAGAGAGAAAATAAATAGTCCATGTCCTTGCAATCTCAAGTGGTGTTTCCCTATTTGCCATCCTCTTCAAGTAATATAGAATGAAAACTGATTATTCATCCTTAAAATGTTGCATGATTTTAATGTATTCAGGTCTTGTGATTAATATGGACCTCAAGAAAGTTGACTGTTTGCATCACGAGTGAATAAGAGCAACTCGAATAATGAAATCACAGGATTGATTTACCTTGTCCACGCAAAAAAATGCATACATTAGAAGGCCTATAACCACGCAAATGAAAATGCATGGGGAAAATAAGTTATTATCATAAATATCAGTTGCAGATCCAACAAGCAGGTTCAGCTTATCCAACCATTAGGAACAACTACAATTCAGCTCACACATGCTGATTCACGAATTCATCTTACTAGTAAGCAATCATAGCCCATCCACATATCCTCGTAATGAATGTATTCAGGTTAGGCGTAAACAAATGAGATACATTCTTTAAACGATCAATGGATAAAAACTTGGATCAATCACATACTGCATAGCACAGCCTCGTGGTACGTAACAGAAAGCGTTCATGTAAAACAACTTGAAATGAAAAGCCTTACATCTTCACACAACTGATAAGCCACTCAAATATAAACACCAGAGTTATATAATTTACGAGCAGCACAACATATAATTTAACATCCCCGCATGATAAATCCAACCCATGCAAAGAGACACCTCTCCAAAAGCTTGAGATATGAGTATGAATCTTTGATGTATGAATCTCTGTACGATTTTGTTATTAGTGTTTCTATGCAAAAAGTGGAAGCCGATTGTTACCAGCGTACAATGGGCACATATCAAGAATAATGAAATGTTAACCACTATGATATAATGAACTAAATGCAATACACACTTGACTACATGTGCAATTTCAGCTCTGGAATATGTACATAAATCTGATGGACGAAGTCTTCTTCATAGACTGTAATTTACTCAACTTTTCCATTGATGATCAGTAATTTCGGGCATAAGGGCTGTGAACTTCGATACCCAAAAAAATGTCCTAAAATCCTAAATGGTATTATGATGTGAAAACTTTTTCCGGCTGTAGCACAGTGAGGACATACATGCAAGACATTTTCAAGTGCTTCTGCT
Source organism: Ceratopteris richardii (assembly GCA_020310875.1). NCBI lineage: Eukaryota > Viridiplantae > Streptophyta > Polypodiopsida > Polypodiales > Pteridaceae > Ceratopteris > Ceratopteris richardii. Next base: position 21,414,940 of record CM035410.1, read on the forward strand.
ATGCTTATCGAGGCACAACCATGGAAGATACATTGGGGGAGTTGAGTCTACTATTCAAAAAATCCGGATCTATGCATAACAAGTCCGAAACAGAGAAGGAAACACTCTTTACGCTGCAAAAGTACCGGATGCATATCCTGAACTACAGTTATCGATAACAATGGGCATGCTTCTTGCTCAATCGCCATGCACACTCATATGTAACTGCAAATAGTCAGCACCTTGCATGCAATAGGAGACAAAGTAGAGGAGCAAGATGACACTACTTGTAAGTTTGAACACAACTCCACTGTGGTACCCTCTATGTCATGCAAAAGAGGAGAAAGTAAACAGAGCTCCGTGCGGGTAAGGCAATGAAAGATAAAAAGGATACACACTATGCAACTCGTGTATATGGGCAATAACCACTCAGCGTACAAGGCTTCTCGATCTCTGAAATTCACTAAGCAGTTTAGAAGTCAACGTTATGTAACGTATTGCCAATGAATCAGGATCGAATATAGGGTAGATGAAGCATAGTTGGAGGGCTGTGGTCGTTCTTTACAACTCAGGATGTCTAAATCAGGTTGATAATGTCATCAAAGGTAACGCGAATAGCGTAGATAACTATCATTAAAACATTGATACTATGAGTTGTGGTTACAACGTGGATAAAGAGATGTACGGAATATGAGGGATTCTAAGGACTATAGCGCAGCACAGATAGCACACGCAGAGCCTTGAGAGACGGAGAACAGAGAAGAAAAAGTAGAGAGAGAAAGAAAGAGGCCCTTCTCTAATACAATGAATGTGCTTGGATTTCATCGAAGAACATGTGTGTATATATATATTTGTGTATACAGAATCAGTGCAGATGTAAGTGCCATTGGACATTGATGAATCGATGATAGTCAACAATTGTTCGTGATGGAGAGACTTTGCACGTCTTCTGACATGGGAGTCATTGCTCACGAAAAGCTCCTGACAAAAGCAGAAGCTGTTTACAGAATAGTAAATAAGAGTGGTTTCAGATTGAAGCTCCGGAACGATGAGCAAAAATCAGAGTGTTCCACCTCAAAGCGTGGATATTTTGAATGTTTCGCCGGCTAACAGAAGCGATGGATATTTTTGAAATCTGATTTGGCAGCACTCCATGCCTGGGGCCTGAGGCAAGGGGGGATGGAAACAGTTTGCATTATAAAGTTCCATGACGTGACTAGAAAAGTTTTAAGGGGCTTACTTGACGTGAAGAGATCGTTGACGGCTTACTTGGCGTATAGCTACTGGTTCATTGTTGAAACGATGTGACGGTCCCGCTCTGTCTGAACAGCTAAGTCAATGCAAACCTGCTATAAAGGTTTCCGCGGCTATAGAATGAGCAACAATGAGGTTTCATCTCTCATGAATTGGCACTGTCGCCTCTCGGATAGGAGAGGTCGCATGTACATAGTTCATTTTATCTTCTGGTAAGGCAGGTCGGTCGACGACTCCAGGAAAATGGAGAGAGCTGTCACGTGGTGGCAAGCATGCGTTTTCCTTCTCAGCGCATTGGTATTTGCGTTTATGCACTCAAGTTGTTTGCGGAAGTATCTTCACTGTGATTCACGATCTAATCTTTGTTATTCATCCAGGTATTGGCCAGGTGGATATGTACCCGCTCCGCTGGATGGCTTACATACTTCTTACTATTCCGGCCGACGCTCAAGCATCAGAGAAGACGTAAGCTCATAATATGTCTCGTATCTGTAACCGTTGATAATTTCTGCAAGGCCATCAAATCCAGTTCCCGAAATGCCCGTTATAGTATTTTGTTTGACACGAGAGATTCGAAAACAAGTTCGCATGGATGCATAAACATTTTCGTTTACACGTTGACGATCTGATTTCGCTGTGATTTGCATAGCTGTTAAGGATAGTATTGAAACCCGCGCAAGATTTAAACTCAGTAAGGCCAATCAGACCTGTGGTTTGATCGAATAAGCATTTCAGTATTTTCATTCCCTGTACAATAACTAATTTACACGGAGATCTGTTTCTAATATGACATCGCTTCTTAAAGATGGTCCAATTGGGGTCCTATAGAAAATCACATCATCCGTTGTAGGCAGACTCATACCGTGGGTTTCTAATCACAGCACGCAACCAACTATTTATCCAACCAGGGCGTATTACCAGTTCCTTTGAACTGCTGGACTTTTTCAGTCTAATAAATTTTATAGGCCTTCATAGCCTTTTTCACCCAGGGGGTATGCCTCAAAGAGAGATCCAAGCTCTCCTGCTTCGTTTCTACGCCATGCATGGAGGAATTTCAATCTGAATTTTTCAAATTTTCACATTTGTCCAAATAATGTGATAGTTTATTCACTAGAATAATTTCCTGTGTCTGTTTTCTGGACTTGAATGCTTCATATTGGAACTTAATGCTTTCTTTCACTCTAAAGGAGTAAACCATTTCTCTTCTGTTGATCCGGGTTTGAATATCCACTCTTTCTTGCCTGTCCAGCCCAGACTCGTATAAGATGCATTGCGTTCTTTACAATGCTTGAGACGTGAACAGAAGCATCAGCGTGTAGTTCTACTTAGCTGTCTATAATTGCATATCTGAGTCGGACCCAACCGTGAAGTAAACGTATCAGCATCAGGCCAAATCCATAAAATAAGAATCTCTTTACAAACGAAGTCGTTCTTCTAAAAACTTGTAAGCCAACGCTGTATGAGGTTGTAATATGGAGCCTTTAAATGTTGCATACAAACAAGAAATACAGCTCATTAGGCTCGTTTCTATTCAATGCAAGTGCTTGGGACTATTTTTCTCGAAGTCTTATAATCGAAAGTTTACTGAAAGAATAAATCTGGACATGTCTATGGGTAGAGATTGGATGAGTTTTACATATAGACTACTTGCATTGGGACTATTTTTTTCGAAGTCTTATAATCGAAAGTTTACTGTGAAAGAATAAATCTGGACATGTCTATGGGTAGAGATTGGATGAGTTTTACGTATAGATCTAATGTTCTTGATAACTCTCAGGATCACCAGGCCAACGAAAAGGATTGCAAGTGATTTTATGTGGATTTTCAAGGACCGGAACCATGTCACTCATGAACGCCTTAGATATTTTGGGATTTCCATGCTTCCATGGCTCACACCTTGCAAAGCCTTCGATAGGCGACCTGTTTATGAAAGCTTTTACCAACGGTAAGATTTGTGGAAACAGATTATAAAGCTAGGCGTTCAAACAGGTTATAACAATTAACATTTGTGTTAATCCGGAAAGAAATATATGGAACTTCATTTGCACTCATGAACTCATACAAATATTCAATCTGTAAAATGTTCGTTTGAAGATAACAACATTTATCACCTTTTTACGAACAGTAAGAAACAAGGGATCTGATAGATTGATTGTGCATTCGTAAGTAACCAAAATCTTAATCTTAAATATCGCTGACCTAATGTAACGTTGCCATTGTCTGGGTCCTTGTCTCGCAGGAAATCCCAAAGATTGGATAAAGCTACTGGACGGTTATGCTTCCATTGCCGACTTCCCCGCCTTTTCGTCATATAAAGAGCTGATGAAGATATTCCCTGATGCAAAAGTGATCTTGAACATCCGTGACCCGAACAAATGGTATGACAGTTACTCTGAAACTATATCAAAGAATACGCATGGCAGTGAGCGCAACATCATATTCAAGCTTTTAACACCGCTCCTTGCAGATTATGTCCAAGAAGTAGTCTACGATAAATATTTCAGGAGTAATCCACAAGATAGAGATATATGCATCAGAGCATTTACAGAGCATAATCAAGAAGTCAAAAAGCATGTGGTGCCGGAAAACCTTCTTATTTATGAGATTGAAAAGGAAACGGGATGGAAAACCTTGTGTGACTTCATGGACGTTCCGATCCCTGATGTCCCGTTTCCGAGGGTGAATGAGAGGAAGGCATTTGAATTGCTGGTGAAGCGAATCGCATTGATCCATATCATGGTTCTTTTCGTGTATATCGCCTCCATTATGTACATTTTGTTCCGCATTTTTGCGTAAGTGTCATGTAGAAGGGAACAAGCAAATTGGTCAACCTGAGTGACAAGAAAACTTTGAACTCATCACCTTTCTGCGTAACACAGAGAATTGCACAGGATCAGCTGATTTTTTTTTGAATCCGTTCTGCATTTGTCATAAAAGAGGACACATTGATGTTTTGATCCCTGGACACGAATCCAATGGTGGTTGATGCTTTCATGAGTTGATTACATGTACATGAGGATTTTTTTCAAGCTAAACCTTTTCTCCTTTGCTACCATGTTTGTGCAAAATCTTCATTAATACAATTACATAAATTTTATCTTATGGAGTAAAAGGACGACTAATTATCCTACAAACACCTTAATTTCTACTACAAATGTATGAAAGGATAAAGGATTCCGTGGAGAAAGGCCTAATGTGTGCTTCAATCTATTAGCTTTCAGGACATTGGAAGTGGTTTCGTGAGAGCTATGGAAGTCTCTTCATTACCACATGTTTAACTGCAAGCATGCATCAATCTACTAGATAGTGAGACATGCTTTGAAGTCTCTAGAGACAAGGTTCCTTTCACAAAAAGCTTTTTTAGATGGATGCTTTGAGCTGTATGATAAGTTCCTTTATATAAATGTTAAGGTTTTAGAAACCTAAATTATTAATGGTTTTTGTCGTCCTTACTTTGCATGACAAAGATCAATTTCTACTACTGTCTAGAAAGATGAACTCATTGGTACTCTTCAAATGTGTTCCAACTTCTATAGGTGTTGATTTTCATAGGAAGAACTATGAATTTGATTCTCGAAAAAGAAAAGTGCATTCACTTTCCTGAAATCGCTAGTACAAGCCAAGGAAGGGGAGGGGGCAAGGGTCAAATCAATTATGTTAATTTTTGGATAAAAAGCATGAGGGTCACATGAGTGACTACATGGATATCACATGCTCAAAAAACATATATTATATTTTTTTAAGGTTTACTCGCATAAATTACAAATTGCATCGCATATACAATGAATAAGAGAGTGTGGCTTACAATTCAATGCAAGAAACAATGCTAAAAAACTACCTACTTTAAAACAATGCTTTCTCCTTGAAAGTAATTGAGACTCTAATTAGTTAGAATTCATAGATTTAATTCATCTCACTCATAAAAAAGTGCATTGTGATGTGGGAATGAGTGTAAGAGCGAATTCATACACTTGAGCTTATAGATTAGCAAGAATTATATCACTCCTCCTCAAGCTCAAGTGAACAAGTCCGCAATGATCACCTTCATGTTTAGAATGTATCTAAATTTCTCCAACATGGTTGCATCCATGAACTTTCTCATAATCTAAATTTCTATACACACATACATACATACATACATGCACAAATACACACACATTTACACATACACACATACATAACACACACATATACACATACCACATATATACACGCACATACACATAGATGCACACACATACACACACATACACATAGATACACATACATATACATACATACATAGATGTACACACATACAAACACATACACACACATGCACACACATACACATACATATACATACATGCGCACACACACATACACATGCACACATTCACACATTCACACATATACACATGCACACATATAAAAATATAGACAAATATACACACACATAGACAAACACACATACACACACATGCACACATATACACACACATATACACACATATATACACACACATATACACACACTTATACACACACATACATGCATACATACACATACACATACATATAGACATATACACATGCATACACACATACACACATACACACATACACACATACACACATACACACATACACACATACACACATACACACATACACACATACACACATACACTCATTCACACATACATACACACTTACATATATAGATACATACACATACACACATACACACATACACACATACACACATACATACACACAAAGAAAACAATTGGATCTGAATACAATAAAGCTTTTATTTTGTGGACATGCATCTGGATGTGTATGCATGCATGTGTAAATGTATGTATATATGTATGTGTGAATGTGTATTTCTATGATTGTGTATGTGTATTTATATGTCAAAATGTGTATCTATGTATACGTGAATATGTATGTATGTGCAAATATGTACATGTGAATGTGTATGTATGTTAATAGTGAGTTATTAATATCTAATACCCTTTTTTTGCTACACAATCACATTATGATCAATGAGAGGAAACTCCACCACCATCTCCTAATTACTATAAGTATATCAAAATTTTCAAATATTTGATAGATACATACATGATTGATATATGTTTTTTTTGTGTCATATTATAATCATATTCTAATCAATCATAGGGTACTCCACCACCTCTTATCCATGCAATGACTTCACGTGTGTTGTCCAATAGGAATTATGATGATTTTTACTATCAAGATCATATTATATGTTGGTGTAATCTTTGCTATGGCATGTATCAAAGACCATGATTGGAATATGTTGAATATGAGGTAGAATATGAGGTAGAATATTGTATTTTTTAGTGTGCACCACCAGCTGATCGATGTGATAATGCTTGGGAATATATTGATTCCATAAATTATATCATTATTTTATTTTGCAATCATATATAAAATAAAATTATGCTAAATATAAAAGAATATTTTTTCGATGATGATGATAATGATTCACCTACTTATAATGCTAATATTCCTTGTACACATCATGGACATGCCATTTATCAATTACAAGCTAAGGTTTCTCAAAATCCTCTAGCTCCTCATTTACAGGCTGAAACGGCTTGAGATTATCTATTACCAACTCGTGATCATCCTCTAGTACAAACATATGATAGAAGAAGATACAAAGGATGGCATAGAGTAACACTTTCTTAAGATAGAGAGGTTTTTAACTTTTTGGGTAATCGCTATATGATTGCTCCCTCCACTATGACAAGTGCTAATCATGGTCTCTTTATTCTAGAGGATTTGCATGGGTCTTCAAACTCTAAAGTCACTCTTATGTCATTTTGTGGTCCAATATATAGATGTGGAGATTAGCATTGACTTAGACATTACATTCAAAGCACGTATACTTAAAAATGATGTCTAAATGCAGCTTTTCTTGCCTGTAGAGGGATTACACATGTAGAAAATAAAAGATTATATATTGATGGAAAACTTTACACTCATGGAAATATAGAACATTTAATAAATAGTAGTAGAGGATATAATAGTCCAATGACCAATGGCATATTTGAAGAGCATGAAAACAGTCATGAATCATGGAACATGAGTAGAAATGTAGTAAGATATGTAGTTGTCAATGCTACTAGTTCAAAACGTGATGGTGATGAATTATTACTGAATTATGGATGGCAGAGACCTCAAAGAGCATCATTTAGAGAGCATTAGAAACCAAGAGATTTGAATTGGGAGTCACATTGATCATGCATATGAATACATGAACCATTTCTCCACATTATAAGATATCAAAGTAAGGCCAAAGTGATAAATGCTAAGGTGAAAACAAGAATTTGCATTGAATGAACACTTTTTGTACACCTATTCTGTGTTGCATTGAGAAATTTAATTAATAGAAACTCTTTTCAAATCAATTTACATATTTGAATTTGGTTTTTAAGTTTATTTTTCATTCATGTATGGAATACTAATGATTTTTATTCATGTATGCATATTCTAGTGTATGATACTGATTTTCTTTCACCACACCATCTAGAGTTTCTAGTAAGACCTTGTTTATCAGAAGCATTCATGAGGAGGCTACACAAAAGTTATCCTGTAGAATATTTAAGATTGAAAGAAATATATTAAAAAGATAAAAAACTACAAGATTTCTTTGATTATCTTTCACCACACCATCTAGAGTTTCTAGTAAGACCTTGTTTATCAAAAGCATTCATGATGAGGCTACAGAAAAGTTATCTTGTAGAATATTTAAGATTGAAAGAAATATATTAAAAAGATAAAAAACTACAAGATTTCTTTGATAATGATGGCATGCCAGATTTTATTGAAGATTGGTATCAAAATGATAGTGAGAGCACTTATATTTCTAAAAATGGGAAACAACTTCAAGAAGGATTTGTAGAGCATACCTATGAAGTAAGTGTTGGAGGAGATGGTGGAAACCTTCCAAAGATGAGATGGTGTTGCAAATTATTGCTTCACATCAAGCAAAATTGAGTTGAGGAATCCAAAGTAGACCTCGTGCTTTCCACAAAGCACAAATAATCACCCAAGTACTTTGGAAGGTGATCTTAAAATCATTGGATCAAACACTATAAGGAATACGAGCGCATAGAGATGGTTAACACGACACAATTTGATCGCTATAAAATTGCATAAAGTGTTGCAACAAGCATTGAGGACAGAATGTCGATTAAACGATGAAAAATTTGACGTTTTTATCAATGTGTGGTGCAACAGGATAAGCAACGGGTACATCGAGCATCGCTAAAGCGACGATTAAAAAAAGCGTCGCATAAGTGATGCTAATTTGCATCGCATAAGCGACACTGATTATCGTCACGGATGTGAGACTATATGCATAGGGATTCATGACGCTTTAGCATCATTGGAAGCTCTTTGATCGGCATCTACATGCATCTGATCCAAGAGCTCTCCAACATTCACAATTGCACTACGCTTATGAGCTGAAACAATCGCTTGGAGAATTGTTGTTTTGTCTAATCTCTATCTTATTGTCTCTCTCTTTCTCTTTGTTTCTCTCTTTCTACCTCTTTCTCTCTTTGAATTATCTCTCTCTCTCTCTCTCTCTCTCTCTTTATTGTAGGTTATTCAAGAAGCTAACCAAGCAAAATATGGCTAACTATTGTAAGTACAATTTCCATTCTTTGTATATCATTTGAATTGTGTTATTTTGATTAGTTAGCATACTCACACTTATTGATATGCACATATACACTTATACATGATGAAGATGCATGTTCACACATATACACATATACACATGCTCATACACACACACATGCATATGCACATACACTTACACATACACACACATACACACACATACACATGCATATGCACAAACATTTCTACAACCACATAAAAAGATTTGCATGCATGCATTATTGCATATATACATACACATACACACATTAACACATACTTAAATACATGTATATGCACATCCACATGTATGCACATTCACATGCATGCACATGGATGCAAATGGAAATGCATCCACATGCACATGCATGTTTCATACATATACACATGCATATACATACACTTGTATATGTTTATACACATACACATACATATGCACATATGTATATATATACACACACTTACACATATATACACATATATATGCACATACGTACACACACATATGCACATACACACACATGCACATACACACACATGCACATACATACATATAAAAATATACATGCACATACACACATATACACATACACTTACACATATACATGCACATACATATACACACACATACACATGCACATGCACATGCACATGCACATACACATATATACACATATACACATATACACTTACACATGCACATGCACATACATACATATACACACACATACACATGCACATGCACATACACATACATACACATATACACTTACACATGCACATGCACATGCATGAATATACACATATACATATGTACATACATACATATACACACACATATTACACACATATACATGCACATATGTACACACATATATGCACATACACATACATACAGATGCACATACATACATACATACATATACACACATACATACACACATACATACACACATACATACACACATATACACATACACTTACATATATACATGCACATACATACATACATATACACACATACACATGCACATGCACATGCACATACACATACATACGCACATACACTTACACATGCACATGCAGATACATGCATATACACATACATATGCACATATGTGCATACATACATACATATACATGCATATAGACACACTTACAAATATAGATATATACCTACATGTGCATATTTACATTTTATATACACACAAGCACACATAAATATGAATGAATTATATAATTAAAGTAATAAATCACATACTTAATATAAACAATAATAAAAATAAATAGAACAAGACTTTCATTACTTAATACCATACAGACAATTGAGAACATAACTGGAATGAACTATATATATATATATATATATATATATATTTCAATGTAAATACATATCCAATGTCTTAATCAAGAATCTTAATCATCGTCATCATCATCATGATCATCCTCATCATCACGATCATATGCATGATCTCATGTAACTGTGTGAGCATCCTCTGACGATCGAGATTGTCCCTCCTATGTCTCTCTCTCTCTCTACACCTCATCCATATCTACCTCTCCATAATACTCCTATATTACATATAATAAACATAAATAAGTAAAACAATTAAGACATCCATAAAAATAAAATAATTATATAAAATTTAATAATACTCACAAATGCATCCAGATGATCTCGCATATACTCGCTCAAATGGCTATATCCAAAATGTGTAGCATACTCAATCTCATGTTTCATAGGATATCAACCATAATCCTTTCGCTACATTGAAACAAATAAAAAAGATTAGTTTCTTACATTTTAACTAAAATAAAAAATATACTTACAATAACACATATACTTACAATAACACATATACTTACAAGTTGAAAGACCTATATTCAAAAGAAGATAAAGTACAAAATTTATGCAACAATGATGAAGATGATGGCATGGCAGATTTTATTGAGGATTGGTATCAAAATAACAGTGAGAGCATTGATATTTTTAAAAATGAGAAATATCTTCGAGAGGAATGTCTAAAGCATGTATATGAAGGAAGTCGTTTGACACCACTAAGTGCAAGATTACTTATTCTCAATCTTCAAAATTATTTTGGATGGAGTAATTGTTGAAGAATCACTCACTAATTAGACATAAAGACATACAGACATAAAGACATATGAAGGATGAAGGAAGACAAAGAGAAGCAGAAACAAAGCATTCAAAAAATCAAACCTTAGTGAAGGGACAAATTCACGACTGTAATATAGTTCACAGAAACTTCCACAATTACAAGTTTTGAATCTCGGAACAAATATGTATATAAATGAGTTAGAAGATCATAATAATAGTGCGTTGCCATAGGAGTCAGACGTAGAGTCTGAGAGACCATAGAGAGAGCCTGAGTGCGTATGTAGAGATGAATTGTAGAACGTGAAATGTCAGGTATTCATCTGTAAGAGAGATGGTAAGGAAGAACTACTTAGCATAGGAGAGTTTTCCATGGCTATGAGCGAAGTGAGGCCAAGCCATCCTGTACACATCTTCTCTAATAGAAAACACATGTTTGTGTGGAAAGATTTGAGTGCAGTCTTCTTGTGTGAAGAAATCTAAGTGATTTCATGTTACTGTGAAAGTTAGTTAACAGTTATAGTTTTGTTAGTGCACATTCTACGGTACTTCTACAAGTTAGATCTCACAGTATAGTGTAAATTTTTTCATGAGTGATAGCTTATCTTGAAGCTAGTAGTCTCAACTACAAACAGATCAAAGGAGTTTTGTGAAACGGGACATGTACACATAATTCTATGTCTCACAGTAAAGACATCCAAAACTGATGAAGTTTTTCTCAAACTTCAGATAGAGTTCATTCACTGAAGGAAGCTCAGGTATTACTTTCTTACTACATTTACAATCATTTGAAGTAACTACAAACAGAATTGCAGTTGATTCCGGTAATATTATGGTGAGATTACAGTGACAATCTGGTAACAGTCCGATGAAGTTCTGGTGAGATTCCGGTGAGTTTAAAACACAGTTTTGATACAGTGAAGTGACTGAAAGTATATCTAACAGTAAACAAACAAAGAATTGTAAAGATTGAAGTAAACTAGATCAGATTTGAAGCCTGAAGAAAAGGCAAAGTTTTCTGTAAAGTGAATTTCAGATTTCACTAAATACAGTTATAAAGTTTTCAGTTTCAGAAAGGTTGCTAAGCTACTGATGATTATAGAGGTGTTCTAATATCACTCTAGCTTAGTTCTTGTGACATGGCGAATTTTGCAGCTTAGTTTTCAAGTTCATTTTGTCGAGTCAACAAGTGGTATCCTGAAGAGCAGAAAGGTCCTCAAGTGTAAACGGAAGTAAAGATACAAGAGATTTTGAAGAATTTTTCATAAGAAAGGTGAAGGCTAAAGTGATCAACAACAAACGACATCAGAGAAGTATTCTGAAGTCATTCTCAAGGGTAAAGGTTTATGAAAGGTAAAATCTTTTAACATTATACTCACTTACAGCAACAAAAACAAGAAGACCATGGCAGATCATATTTCTATTGATAAATTGGACAGAGATAATTATCCCGCATGGGTATTGCGAATGGAAGCCTTACTTATGAGTAAGGACTTAATGATATATGTGACAGGAGAAGAAAAGAAGCCGACTTTTGGAGATGACAGTCAATCAAAGAAAGAAGAGTACGAAGCTTTGAAGCTGTGGCATATGAAAGATGCAATGGCAAGAGCTTATATCTACAACACCATTACAGATCATCTATTACCACATATTAGAGGTTTGGAAAAAGCAGAAGACATATGGAATGCTTTGGAAGATCATTTCCAAAATACTACCAAAGTTATGAAGGCTAGCTTATAGTCAGAGTTTACAACGTTCAAGAAAAAGCAAAGTCAAAGCATTAGTGATTATGTCACTAAGATGAAGGACTTGGCAGATAGGATCTATTGATGAGGATATTGAAGATCACAGGTTGATAGCGCAATTGCTTGCAGGACTAAGAGGAGATGAAAGGTGGAAACCTTTCGTACTCTCAACTGAACTTTCATTAAATCATTTTGTACCAGATTTAAATCAGTTTCTTGGACTAATGCTAACATTTGAGCAAGATTTGAAGACAGATGGAGATAAAGGACATAGTTCTGCTATGTACGCAAAGTGTAAGAAGAAAGGTGATAAAGGTAAAGAAAAACATGAAGAAGAAATGACTACACAAGCAAATTATGCAAGAGGAAGAGGTAATGTCAGAAGTAAAAGTAGAGGTAATACAAAAGGAAGAGGTAATCAGAATAACAACAAGAAAACCTGTTGGATCTGTGGATTAAGCAATCATTTGGCTATGATTGCTGGCATAATTCTCAAGGATCAAGTCAGAATCAGAATAACAATAGCAGAGGTAGAAGTGGAAGATATCAAAGAGGTAGACAAAGTCAAAGAGGTGGCTATGGTAGAGGTGGAGCAAGAAGTTGGGGATAGAATCAGTCTCACAACACTACCTACTACAACTATGCAAATGATGCACAGAACGATAATCATACAACATTGATGATGAATTCGATAAGTGTGTCAAAGAATGAAGATCTCAAGGTATTTTATATTGACTCTGGCTATCCAAATCATTGTGAGGAAATATAGAATTGTTATCAGAATTGGAAGGAGGTATTTCGAAACATACAGTACAAACAGGTGATAACACAAAACATAATGTACGGTCAATTGGAAAAGTAAAGTGTAAGAATGGAGCCGACCTGCTAACAAATGTTTTGTATGTTCCAACAATCCCAAAGAATCTGATCAGTGTGGGACAAATAGTAGAAAAAGGTTTTCAAGTCAGATTTACAAATGAAGGAGTATTTGTTGAAGATCCAGAAAATGGATACAATCAAATTGTCTATGGTAAAAAGGAAGGTAGATGTTTTGCTCTTAAAGTGCAAGGGAATGTTGGTCAAGCCTTGATCACACATGGTGATGAAGTATTTACAAAATTAGACCTCTGGCATAAGAGGCTAGGACACTTTAATGAAAACGGAATCAAAACTATGGTGGAAAAACAGTCCGTAAGAGGATTACCAAATATGAAGAATCAACATATGATTCACAAATGTGAAGCCTGTCAGATGGGAAAAGCACACAGGTTACCATTTCAGAAGAAGGGTTACAAACATGATGGTTTGCTAGAACTCATACATATAGATGTATGAGGATCAACAAAAGAAGGATCTATCAGTGGCTCAAGGTATTATGTTCTTTTTATTGATGATGCAACAAGATGGATAACTCTTTATGTTTTGAAAGAGAAGTCAGAAGTGTTTGGAGCTTTCAAGCATTTTCATGCATATGCTGAAAGACTTACAGGAGGACAAAAACTCAAAAGACTAAGGTCTGATGGAGGAGGAGAATATTTTTCTCAAGAATTCAATGACTATCTGTGGAACGCAGGTATCAAAGGAGAAATAACTTGCAGGTATACACCGCAACAAAATGGAGTAGCAGAAAGGAGAAATCGAACTCTGGTTGAGTTTGCCATAGCAATGTTAAAGGAGAAGAATTGTCCAAACTATCTTTGGGCTGAGGCTATAAATACAGCTACATATCTTGTAAACAGATTACCATGTGAAGCTTTAAATGGAATGACCCCTTATGAAGCTTGGTGGGGTAAGAAACCAACACTTGATCATTGCAAAGTGTTTGGATCAGTTGCTTATGCTTATGTACCATCACAACTTAGACATAAGCTTGAACCAAAAGCTGAAAAATACGTGTTCATCGGATATGATGAAAAGCAGATGGGTTATAGATTATGGAATCCTTTAACCAAACAGTTTATTGTTTCCAGAGATGTGACATTTGATGAAGGAAGGAGCTGGTATGCAGATAAAGAGCATAATGGTGAAACAATTGAAGAAGAGATAAGAAGAAATGGAAAAGGTAAACCACATATGTAGGTGAATGGAGATGAAGATTATATGTAGGCAAGTACATCCACTTTTGGATCAGTTGTGAGAAATGAAGATGCACCGAGATTTGATGAAGAAGAGTATTCAGATACACATGAAGAGTATGAACCAGGAAGGTCAAATAGATTAAGGAAACAACCAACAAGGTATTCCTATGATACTTCTTATTTGACTTAGAAAAACTATGCTTACTTAATAAAGGAAGATGAAGAACCTCAAAATTATAATGAAGCAAAAGGAAAGAAACAATGGGAAGAAGCAATGAAGAAGGAGTTCAATGTGCTTGAGGAGAACAAGACTTGGGAACTTGTTCCAAAACCAAATGGTAAGAAAGTGATTGGAAATAAATGGGTTTACAAAGTTAAGAAACTTGCAGATGGAAGAATAGCCAGATACAAAGCTAGACTGGTAGTCAAAGGTTATGCTCAGATGTATGGCATAGATTATGATGAGACATTCAGTCCAGTGGCAAAGATGTCAACCATAAGGACATTCATTGCTATAGTAGCATCAAAAGGATGGAAGCTAAGTCAGTTGGATATAAAGAGTGCATTTCTAAATGGATATATATGACATGAAGTTTATATGGAACAACCTAAAGGGTTTGTAAGTTCCAGTTACCCAAATCATGTTTGCAGATTAAGAAGAGCACTCTATGGATATAAGGAAGCTCCAAGAGCTTGGAATTATAGACTTGTGAAGTATCTCAATGATCTTGGATACCAAAGTTCAAAGGCAGATGCAAGTCTACTCATTAAGAGAACAGATGAAGGCATGATCTACATTTCTATTTATGTAGATGACATTATAATCACAGGTACCTCAGATGAAGGAATCAAGGAGGTAAAGAGATTTCTTGAAAAAGAGTTTAAGATCAGTGATCTAGGAAAGTTATCATACTTTCTTGGAATGGAAGTCACATATACAGATCATGGTGTATATGTTTCGCAAGAAAGGTATCTTTTCAACTTACTGAAGAAGTTTAACATGGAGAATTGCAGAGAAGCCTCAACACCACTTGAGGTAAATCATAAACTCAGCAAATATGATGATGCAGAGTTTAAAGATATGAGGAAGTATCAATCTTAAGTGGGAAGCTTGATTTATGCTAGGCTAACAAGACCAGATCTTATTTATGCAGTAGGATTTCTCTCATAGTTTATGCATTGTCCGAAGGATCAACATTGGGTTGCAGGACAAAGAGTTCTTAGATATATCAAAATAACTATAAAGGAAGGATTATATTATCCTTTTGCATCAGATATAAAGCTGAGAGCATACACTGATTCAGACTGGGCAAGAAGTCAAGATGACAGAAGGTCAACACATGGCTATATGATATACTTAGGAGATAAGCTTGTCAGTTGGTGTTCAAAGAAACAACATACAGTGGCTTTATCGTCAACTGAAGCTGAGTATAAAGGACTTGTAGAAGCAGCTAAAGAAGTGATATGGATATAGACCTTGTTCAAAAGCTTGGGAATTGATCAAGGTACACCTATCATACATGGAGACAATATGAGTTCATTGTATCTTGCAGCAAATCTAGTATTTCATGCAAGAACAAAGCACATAGAGATTCAATATCATTTCCTGAGGGAAAAGGTAATGGAAAAGGAGATTGAAATAGTATTCACTCCTACAAAAGATCAGATTGCAGATATTTTGATAAAGAGCTTGGATGGAGCAAAGGCATGCAGATTCAAAGAAATGGCAGGAATAAAAGAAAAGAAGAATATATGAAAGATCAGAGGATCCTAATTAGTGATTGAGGGGGATCTGTCGAAGAATCAGTCACTAATTAGACATTAAGACATATGAAGGATGAAGGAAGATGAAGAGAAGCAGAAACAAAGCATTCAAAAAATCAAACCTTAGTGAAGGGACAAATTCACGACTTTAATATATTTCATAGAAACTTCCGGAATTACGAGTTTTGAATCTCAGAACAAATATGTATATAAATAAGTTAAAAGATCATAATAATAGTGTGTTCCCATAGTAGTCAGACATAGAGTCTTAGAGGCCGTAGAGAGAGCCTGAGTGCGTATGTAGAGATGAATTGTAGAACCTGAAATGTCAGGTATTCATCTGTAAGAGAGATGGTAAGGAAGAACTACTCAGCATAGGAGAATTTTCCATGGCTATGAGCAAAGTGAGGCCAAGCCATTATGTACACATATTCTCTAATAGAAAACACATGTTTGTGTGGAAAGATTTGAGCACAGTCTTCTTGTGTGAAGAAATCTAAGTGATTTCATGTTACTGTGAAAGTTAGTTAACAGTTATAGTTTTGTCAGTGCACATTTTATGGTACTTCTACAAGTTAGATCTCACAGTATAATGTAAAATTTTTCATGAGTGATAGCTTATCTTGAAGCTAGTAGTCTCAACTACAAATTGATCAAAGGAGTTTTGTGAAACGGGACATGTACACATAGTACTGTGTCTAACAGTAAAGACATCCAAAACTGATGAAGTTTTTCTCAAACTTCAGATAGAGTTCATTCACTGAAGGAAGCTCAGGTATTTCTTCCTTACTTCATTTACAATCATTTGAAGTAACTACAAACAGAATTGCAGTTGATTCCGGTAATATTACGGTGAGATTACGGTGACAGTCCGGTAACAGTCCGGTGAAGTTCCGGTGAGATTCCATTGAGTTTAAAACAGAATTTTGATATAGTGAAGTGAGTGAAAGTATATCTAATAGTAAACTGACAAAGAATTGTAAAGATTGAAGTAAACCAGATCAGAATTGAAGCCTGAAGAAAAGGCAAAGTTTTCTATAAAGTGAATTTCAGATTTCACTAAATACAGTTATAAAAGTTTTCAGTTTAAGAAAGGTTTCTAAGCTATTGATGATTATAGAGGTGTTCTAATATCACTCTAGCTTAGTTCTTGTGACATGGCAAATTTGGTAGCTTAGTTGTCAAGTTCATTTTGTCGCGTCAACAGTAATGTATTTGTTTGGACACTATTAAGGTATAATTTTTAATTTTCTATCTATTTATATGTATACATGCATAAATATATACATATAAATACATGCATACATAGACATACATATATATATATATATAGACACACATATATATATATATATATATATATATATATATATATATATATATATATATATATATATATATATATATATATATACACATGAATGTATACACACATATAAACATACACACACATATACGCACATACACATGTTATGAGAGTAAAGCCAAATTATATATACCTATATCTACTGAAGATATTTTGTCCATCTAACCTTTGGAATTTTCCACACAACCTTTAGAATCTTCTTGACACATCTGCTTCTCCTATTCTAGTCGACCTAATGCCTGCGCTGCTATCTCTTTTATGAACTTTGCATACAAATATTAAGTATGAGTTAGCTATGGAGGTATTACGTCATTTGAAAAATAGGAGAAGTAAATTTATCTTGAAGATTTCGAAGGATGGAAGAATAATTTTAAAGGATGGGGGGACAAAAAGTGTTCAATCAGTGCAGGTTTTTGTTTTTACCTTAGCTAAGGTAAGAACAATAACTTGCATTTAATGAACACTTTCCGTCCGTTCATACTTTAAAACTATTCATGCATCTTCCAAAATTTTTGAGATAAATTTTCTTGTCTTATTTCCCAAATGAACTAATACCTCCATAGTTAACTGATACTTAATCTTTGTAAACAAATATGTAAGTCTTAGTTAGCAAGGCAAGTAATAGATTGACTATAAAATGGAAGACAACCAAACAATTGAGTGGTCTAGATATCTATATGAAAGTCAGCAAACCACAATAAACAAAAAGAAAATTGAAAACAAAATCAAATATACAGCTACACATGCATACATACATACATACATACATACATACACATTCATACATACATACATATACATACATACATATACATACATACATATACATACATACATACATACATACATACATACATACATACATACATACAACATACATACATACACATATAAACACACATACACATACATATATGCATACACATATGCATACGTATATATACATACATATACACATTTAAAACACATATACACACATACATACATATACACATATGCATATGTATATGCATGCACATGCATATACACATCCACATACAAATACACATAAGCATACACATATACAAAATTATATGCACACACACACACAAATATTGATTTATTTATGCATGTGTGTTTATTTATATATTTTTATTAATATGTCTTTTTTTCATGAACTTATAGGTTATTATCTGAAAAGTTTTTACCAAGTCAGAATATTCTTCCTACCTCACATGATGAAATAAAGAAGATAATCAATAATCTTGGTATAGATTATCAATGTACACATGCATGTCCTAATGATAGTATTTTATATAGAGGTGAATATGTAGACTCTTTGACATGTCCAAAATGTCAATCTCCTCGATATAAGGATGAAGAAGGTAAAATCCCAAAAAAGCTAATGAGACATTTTCCATTGGCTCCACGGATTAGACATATGTTTCAAAGCCCGGAATTATCAAAGCTTTTGACATGGGGACATGACCATAAAAGTACTGATGGAATAATCAAAATGCCTCATGATAGTGTTGCTTTTCAACATATTGATTCTACATGGCCTGATTTTGCACAAAATCCACAGAATCTAAAGTTAGTTGTCGCATTAGATGGGGAAAATTCATTCTCAATGAAATCCAGTAAATGGTCAACATGGCCAGTGGTAGTCATAAACTACAATCTTCCACCATGTCTTAGCATTAAAAAGGAACATTTAATGCTTTCACTTTTAATCTGAGGAAAAAGACAAGTTAAAGATATGAATATATATCTTGCTCCTCTCATTGACGATCTCCAAGAGTTATGGAGAGGTATGAATGTCATTGATGTATCGAAAAGCATGAATGATAGATATATTACGATTCATGGTATTGTAGCTTGGACTATTCACGATATTCCAGGATATGGAGTTTGTTTAGATATTGATGTAATTTTTTTATTCAATATGCATACAAATAAATGTGAATTAATCTAATTATATTTTTATCGTTTTCATCATGCAGGAATATCTACTAAGGGTTATAAAGCTTGTCCATATTGTGGTGATTGGTTGAGATCAATCTATAGTAAGAATCTCAACAAACATATTTATCTTCGACATCGATGATTGTTGCCTGATGATCATCCATTAAGATCTAAAAGAGAAGCGATACATTTTAATGGAAAGCTTGAAACAAGCGAGTGTCCAAAACCTATGATGCTTATGGATTGGTATAAAAAATAGCAAGATGGATCTCTGATAGATCCATAATAAAAAATCTTGAGTGATGATGAAGATAATGAGAATGTGAAGAGAGGCAAAAGAAAATTGGCACTCATAGAGAATATATCAATATGGTATTCTTTGGAATATTTGAAAGAGTTAAAAGTATGTCATCTTCTTGATCCTATGCATATACTCAAGAATATTGGTTATTCATTATGGAAGCATCTTCTTGGACTATAAGATACCATAGCATCAAGGAATGATTTCAAGGATGAAAACTCAAAACCAAAGTTATGGCCAGTTTTTGATAGACATCGATAGGAAATGACTTATGCATGTGCTCCTTGGGCACTTATGATAAAAGAGATACAAACTATCAACAATAGGATTCAATTGATTCGGACTCCTACAGGATATGGAGCATCTTTCCATAACATGTTTACTATGGATGATAGGAGCTTATCTAGGTTAAAGGATCATGCTTGGCATAACGTTTTGAAATATATTTTAGCTTTGGTTCCATGGATGTACAACAAAAGGAGTACGAGATGTGATCTATCGTATTGGATCGCTTTTAAGGTAATTATGATACTTTTATATTTAAATTTATATGAATATTCGATATCTTTTATTTTTGAATTAACTTCTTTATAATATTTTTTTATGATATGTATACGTGGATTACATCAAAAGAGATTGACAAAAGCTCGATCCCATTGTCAAAAGAAACGTGAATGCAAAGAGCTACTATGTTTGATGGAGAAAGAGATTCCTACTTCATTTTTTGATACTCAGGTTCATTTATTAGTCCATTTTGTAGATGAAATAGAGATTGCTCGTGTTAACACTCGATGGATGTTTGGGTCGAGTGATTTATGGGAATATTAAAAGGTTATGTGTGGAAAAGAGTGAAACCCATGGCAAAGGGTTGGATGCATGAAGAGTGCATGTACTATGTTAGTGAGTACCTTCAAAGAGTTCATGAAGAAGCTCCACCTGCATGGACCAACGAGTCTTCTTCAAAAATAACAGACGAGGTATTATCATGTAAGGGAGTTCCATTTCTATTTACATTTCAATAAAAAAATGATGTTTCTACTTTTGTAGCATATAATAGAGAATGCATTCAAGCATTCCTTAGTGAGTACGAACAGGAACTTCAAAATCTCCTAAGTAAAAGATGGAGAAACAAAAAATATAGACATAATCTCGATAATAATGAGATTACAAATATATCTTCTTCAAGGATTGGCTATATACTTGTTTGCAACACGCCAACGCAAATAATGAAGAAATCTCAAGTGAGCAGAGAGAGTTAATGATAGGTTGTTAATGAAAGGTAATTTTATTTTAATAATATTTTGTTTTTTTCATATATGTATATTAGTTTCTCTTTACTAATTAAATTTCTTTTGCAGGCTTGAATATTTACTAATATGTCGGCTTTTGGACAGCATATTAGAATCAAAGCTATTGATTCTTTACGTAAAACAGAGGATTCTAGTATTGTTGCTTGTTTCAAGCAACTATCACGTGCTAGCTCAAAAGACACGAACCTTATAGATGGCGAACTTGGTTATATGGGACCTATTGTTGGTATCTACCAAATATCATTTCGTACATTCAAACATGTAGAAAAAATTTATATTTTTTATGATAGAGTTTATTGTTTTTTTACGCACATATTTTTTAATGGTTTTTTGTTTTTATATATTTTGATAGGTCATTTTGAAGGTTGACTCGTTTCAAGCTGAGTATAAGGGTAGTAGTTTCACATTGAGAAAGGAATTATTTGGGTTTTGGGCGGTTGATTCTTCCAAGGTAATGCGATCTACTAGAGAACCATATATTCTTCCTAGGCATATTGAACAAGCATTTTTTTATAAAAACCCTGACACTCATCCTTGGTGGCAAGTCATTCATGTTCAACCTAGAGGTAGGTCATTGTTTGAACAGTTTATTGTTAGAGAGATCGAAGAAAGTCCTCTTGATGATTCACCATCAGATATTGATACATCAACATCTGAAAGAGAAATTAGAATCATTATACATGATAATGATACTAATCTTTTTGATGGAGGATAATACTCTACACACTGATTCTACTAATGATGAAGAGGAATTACCAGAAATCGATAATATTCCATCAATAGATGATGTCATTCATGAGAACACAGATTTAACAATAGAGAAATAAATGAAATCAATAAGGATAATGAAAGTGAGACTATATTGATGTCTTACCAAAATGCTAGCAATAATGAAAACATATGAGTAGATCATATAGTAAATCCTACTCTAGTTATCGATCACTAACTTGAATCATTTGAAGGGATATCAGATAATAGATTCTTCTTTATTCAACTAGAATATCCATGAATTCTACTAGAGATATGAAATCATGTTCTTTTAAGTTAGAACATGAAGCTGGGGGGTATGCCTAATTATTTTATATATAGCTTTATCTTCAAGGAGCAATTTTTTATCATGTATGTATGCATATGTGTGTGTATTCATGTGCATTATATGTATACATGTGTTAGTATGCACATATATGTGTTTCATGTATATGTATGTGTGTGCATGTGTGTGATATATGTATACATGTGTTAGTATGCACACGTGTATATATGCATATGCATTTGTGTAATATATGCAAGTGTGCTTGTAATTGTGTATGCACGTATAAGTATACATATGTGCATGTAGGCATGTATATGTGATGTGTACATGTGTCTATGTGTAAATGTGTACATGTAAATATGTATGCATGTATATGTATACATGTGTGCATATAGGCATGTATGTGTGATGCATAATGTATCTACTCCATTTTCTATTCATGTATGTGTATCTACATGATGTGTATGTATCTGAATATATATTATGATCCTCATTGATTCGATTAGCTATATATAGATGCATAAGGGTTGGGAGGAGAGACATCTCACGAGTAGGTGGTCAGAGGAATAGATGCAATTTGTACATATACTTCAATCATATGGCTAAAAGGTTGAATTAGAGTTTCTAAATTAGGGTTTGTAAAACCCTAATATATATATATATATATATATATATATATATATATATATATATATATATATATATATATATATATATATATATATATATATATGTAGTTATAAAATGATATATATATATATATATATATATATATATATATATATATATATATATATATATATAATGAGAGATATATATTGTAATATATATATATATATATATATATATATATATATATATATATATATATATATATATATATATATATATATATATATATATATATATATATATATATATATATATATATATATATATATATATATATATATATAATGTATGTGTGTCTATATGTGCATATGCATGTGTGTGTATGTATGTGTATCTATATGTGCATATGCATGTGTTTTGTCTTTGTGTGTGTGTGTAGGCATGTGTATGTGTATATATGTATGTAAATATGATTATGTGAGTCTATGTGTGTGTACATATGATTATGTATGTGTATGTGAATATGAGTATGTGTATGTGTATGTGAGTATGTGTATGTGTCTATGTGTGTAACTGCATGCATGTGTATGTGTGTGTGTGTAAATGTGCATGTATGTATGTGTATGTGTAAATGTGCATGTATGTGTATGTCTATGTAAATGTGCATGTGTGTTGTATATGTGTGTGTATGCATGTATTTGTACCTCTAGTCACACTCTTTTCTCTTTATCTCATATACATACATACATACATACATACATAAACACACATACTCATATCCATGCATATATACATACACACATACACATGTATGCATGTGACCTGACGTGCATGTACGTTTGTGTATATATATGTGTGTATATAAATATGTGTATAAATATATATGTAAATATATGTGTATATATATGTGTATATTATGTGTATATATATATGTGTATATTATGTATATATATATATATATATATATATATATATATATATATATATATATATATATATATATATATATATATATATATATATATATATATATATATATATATAGTTACACATATAAATAAAACAAATAGAAGCAATGCATACTGTGGATTATCACGACGATGAGCCATAAGTGTTCGCATCTCTTTTAGACACCACTTATGCGACCATCCAGTCCCAAACTCTGTCTCAAGTGAACTTAGTACTTATTTTTTATTCCTATCATCATGCTCACTACAAAAATAAAAAAAATAATGTAAATAAGTTATAAAATATTTCAATTTATATGTAAACCTTATACTTACTTCCACTGCAAGTGGACAAGGCATACGTAAGAGTCATA
>CM035410.1:21444445-21451945 GCA_020310875.1 Ceratopteris richardii
CAACCTATGGTTCCATGCCCTAGGTGTCTGCTTCAATCCATAAAGATCTTTGTTCAATTTACATAAATATGTTACCTTGTTTGGGTCCTCATAGCCAGGAGGTTGAGACATGTACACTTCCTCTGAAATCCAGCCATTTAGAAATGCATTTTTTACATCCAATTGGTACATGTTCCAATTCTTTGATGCAGCCACACTTACCAATACCCTAATGATTGGCATTTTGGCCACAGGTGAGAATGTTCCTTCATATCAACTCCTTGGGTTTGTGCAAAACCCTTAGCCACAAGTCTGGCTTTGTACCTACTTATTGATCCATCAGAATTCCTTTTGATCTTATAGATCCATCTAGAACCAATTACCTTCATAGACTCCTTCTTTGGTACTAGTTCCCAAGTATCACTCTCCTTCAGTGCTTCAATTTCCTCATCCATAGCTTCCTTCCATTCTGCCTTGGTCTTTGCCTCTTCATATGATGATGGCTCTTCAAATGAAAAGCCTTTTGCAAGATAAATAGAGTGCTTAGTAACTAGGGAAGTGTCATACCCATATCTGATTGGCTTCTTCCTCTCCCTTTGTGATCTTCTGATTGCTTGTTTGGATGATTCAGGTATATCCTCCAACTTCTTCATCTTGACTTTGCCTTTGGACTTCCATGCCTTGAACTCTTCTAACTTGATGATGTCCTCATCATCTGAGTTGATGTCTCCATTTTGAATAGGCTCCTCCTTAGTGAGGCTGGGAAACTCCTCTTCCAAGTCATGAGGTAGCTTTACTTTCCTGCATTCACTATCAAACCAAGAGTCATTCTCATCAAAGACAACATCTCTACTGACCATGAATTCGTTGTTTGAAGGATTGTAGAACCTGTATCCCTTCTGATTCAAGTCATACCCTATGAAGATGCACTTTTCTCCCTTAGGGTCTAGCTCGCCTCTTATCTGAGAAGGGATATGCACATAAACTACACATCCAAAGATCCTGCAATGGTCAGTGAGGGTCTTCTGCCATGCCATGCTTCATATGGGGTCATCCCATCAAGAGATTTAGATGGCAACCTATTTACAAGATAAGTGGCAATAGACACACTCTCTGCCCACAAGTAATTAGGTAGTTTTTTCTCATTTAACATTGACCTAGCTGTTTCAACAATTAATCTATTTCTCCTTTCTGCCACCCCATTTTGCTCAAGGGTATACCTTGTTGTAATTTCTCTCTTGATTCCTCTGTCCTGCAAGAATACATCAAAATCATTTGAGAAGTACTGACCTCCTCCATCTGACCTTAGTCTCTTTAGGTTTCTCCCTGTTTGGTTCTCAACAAGTGCAAGATACTTTTTAAAACAACTGAATACTTCATCTTTGTGCTCCATAAAGTACAATACAGTCCACCTACTATAATCATCAATGAAAGATACATAATACCTTGATCTAGAGATTGAGGGAGCCTTTCTTGGTCCCCATACATCTGTATGGACAAGCTCTAGGTAGTCCTCATGCATATAGCCTTTCCTTTAGAAGGGTAACCTGTGAGATTTTCCAAATTGACAAGCACCACATTTATAAATCATGTGTTGCTTGGATACATTTGGTATCCCAAGCACACATTGGTCTCTACATATTTGTTTTAAGGTTCTTTCACCAACATGCCCTAATCTCTTATGCCAAATTTCAAGCTCTGATAGTGTCTGATCTTTGTAGCTATAAAGTGCAATGTTCCTTGTATCCTCAAGTTCAAAAGTGAATAATCTACCTGTGTTTTCTCCTTTCGCAATTCTCTTAAATCCATGTTGGGGATCCTCCACAAATGCTCCATATTGTTTGAATCTAACCTGCAAACCCTTTTCCACAATCTGTTGAACACTCATCAAATTCTTGGTAATTATAGGTACATATAGAACCCTACTCAACAGATTCTTGTTTCCATCAGAGGTCTTAACATTTTCTACTTTAATCACTAAGTGCTTGGTGTCATCACCTGTTTGTACCTGATGCATACCCTTTGGTTCTTCAAGACCAGAGAGAAGAACTACATTGCTTGCCACATGGTTTGAACATCCTGAGTCAATGTAGAAGAGATGATCATCATTTATATCTGGTTTTGAAGTCATATTCATAATCAGAAGAGAATCTTCTTGCTTCTCTTAGTTGTTATAATCTTTCCTTGATTTGTAGCCTCCTTGGTAATTGCTATTGTAGTTGTTGTTGTATTTGTTGTTGTATCCTTGATGGTGATTGAATCTTCCTCTTGATTGTGTATATCCACCTCTTTGATATCCTCTACCTCTCTGATTCTTGAAGTTCTTGTAATAGTCATCTATAGTATGATTTGACAATCCACAAATGTTGCATGGTGAGGAGTTATAAAGTCTCCCCCTACCTTGCTTACCTCCTCTGCCCCTTCCTCTTGAGGTTCTACCTCTCCCTGCATAGTTGGCTTGGGAGCTAGTTCCTTCATCTTCAACCTTCTTGTTCTTCCCTTTCTCTTGGACTTACTTTTATCAGTGTAAAGGGCAGAAGAACTATTACGTCTTGATGAATTTCCATTCTTGTTGAGCTTGGCTTTATGGGTAAATAGTTGCCCCATGAGTGTGGTAAGGTCGAGAATCTGCATGTCCATGTACAAGTCCATGGCAGTTGTGAAGCTCTCCCATTTGTCATCCGCTTTAATACCATTGATTACTTGTCTTACAATCTGTTCTTCTTCAATTTCTTCTCCTATGCTTGCCAACTGATCTGCTACATCTTTGACTTTGGTCACATACTCTGAGATGCCTTGGTTAGGTTGTTTTCTTTGAGTGGTGAACTCAATCCACAATTGGTTCTTCCTAGAACTTGTGTTCGAAGAGAAATAAGAAGACAATGTTTCCCAAGTCT
This sequence comes from Ceratopteris richardii, assembly GCA_020310875.1. NCBI lineage: Eukaryota > Viridiplantae > Streptophyta > Polypodiopsida > Polypodiales > Pteridaceae > Ceratopteris > Ceratopteris richardii. The sequence goes on from CM035410.1 coordinate 21,447,322, forward strand.
CTTGGGATGTCTTACAGTTCCTAGTATGTGGAAGAAGAAAATCAGAGATTGAGTTAAGTAAGTAGGACCTTGCTAATGCATCCTTGGCACACCATGTGTTGAGTCTTTCATGCTCCTCTCTTGTAGGTTGTGCTTTGCTTCTAAATTTGGGCATCTCCTCATCTCCTGAGATGTATCCATAGAGGCTCCTTCCTTGTAAGTATGTCTTCATCCTCAAGGACCATGCTTGATAGTTGTTTCTATCCAATTTATCAATGAAAGAAGGAAAACCATCTCTCATTTTTCCTTAGCTTTGCTCTGATACCACTGTTGGGAAAGATGGATGGACACTCCAAGAACTGAGTGGGTACTGCCAAATCCTGCTCAATACCAGCCCCTTGATGCTTCAGAGTTGCATTGTAGGACCTCTTGGCTTTCCAATGACACTAAATATGTGCCTATCTACTTTGGAAATGATGTGAGAAATGATTGAACCAAAACAGACTACTTCCAAGTTGAAGGATTAATGAAAACCTTCTATTTTTGTTCACACACCTGTTGCGTGTTATGCTCAGTGCTTCCAGTACAGTAGGAATTAGAAAAATTCCTTTTAGATGTATCTAATTAGCTTAGTAAGCTAATGATTCCAAGTGGAATCACTTAAAATGATGCACTATACACAGAGCAATCAACTTAGCAGTTGAATCATTACCCCCGATATTTTAGGACCTCTATAGAGTTTGACCAGTGAGTGCTTGGACGTGCTTTTCTCTAGGTTGGATAAATAGATTGTCTTCAAAATGTTTGAGCATGTATAGAACTTGGAGGGGATTCCAATAAGCTATAGATCATTGAAAATGGTGAATGAATGACTGAGATATGAGAAGTAGAAGTTGACTGTTACGAATGACTATGACAGAGAGATCAAAGATGAACAATGTAGATTTGTTGTATTAATGATAAATGTTGTACAAGATGATAGGCTTGACAATCATAGGCTAATGATGGTGAGTAGTGTAGGCTACAATGTAGACCTCACTCTCTTACAATATGGCAATGGAGAACTCGAGAATGGAGTCTTCTAACTGGGACTTTTACATTCCTTTTATAAGTACTACATTCAAATTTTGAATTTGAATTCAACTTTTGGATCTCTCTAAAAGTAATCCACCAATCTAGGAGTTATTCTCTCCAACATGAAGTTGTGAATTTTCTTCTAACAAACTCCACAAGTTTGTAGGTAGCTACAAATATTCTTTCAAGTTAAATAAGCTTTTACAAATGGTAAAGGATAAAATCTTCCTAGCAATGATTTCCATGGAGCTTCAATTGTTCATGAACTTCTAGCCAAACGTGTGGGCTTGAACTTTGCACCAAGAGTGTCTATGTGTGTATGTGTGTGTGTGTGTGTCTATGTGTTTATCTATGTGTCTATGTCTGTATATATGTGTGTGTGTATGCATGTGTATGTGTGTGTGTAAATCTATGTGTATGTGTGCACGTGCTCGATCTCTCTCTCTCTCTCTGTGTGTCTCACATCTCAATCCCGACACAAATGTGTGGGAAGAAATCGCTTTTTTTTGTAACATTCTAGATTGTGGCAGGAGAAATCTTTTTTTTTTAAACATTCCAGAGCATCGCTAGGAGAAATCGCTTTTCTTTTTTAACATTTGCCAATGTCAGCAGGAGCGTCACTAGATAGCGACACTATTTGGGACGATCCAATTGAGCATCACATAAGCGACACTCAGCATTGCTTATGCAATAGGACATCCCTTTTTTTAATAAAAAAAAGTTTCATCAGTTATCCAATGCTTTCATCGCATAAGCGACAAAGCCAACTTTTTTTCTCAATGGGGGGCATTGCTATGCCCCCTACTTCTAGTAGTGAAAAGAGATAAGTTGGAGTTTCATTGTGAACCAAAAACTTGCTATTTTGGTCACTACACCTGCTCAAAGAAATGAACAGTTGTCTTTCTCTACTAATAATTGAACAAAATCATTTTGGGAATATCTAGTTGACTAAGGTAGCTATCTTTCACAAGTTATTTCACTTGAAATGATCAACTATGCTCAGAGAATGATGCTTAGCAAATAAGAGATAAATACCGATATTTTTGAGAGTTGACAACAAGCAGACCAGAGGGCAGTGTTTTGCACATAACTCGAGAATGACTAAGCCAATTGAAATGAAACTTTGTAGACATAAGACAAATACCAACTTAAATCACAACTAATGATCAAGTACATGCTAAGAAATGGATCAGAAAAGTTCACTATTGTGAATGATACATGACGAAGTAGAATAGATAGGATATGGGAAACTATATGTATTAATGCACATAAATTACATTGACATTGGCAATAAATGATTGCAAAATTTGCAGGCAATGGTAGAGCTATATTGTGAGCTCAATGTCCACTGTGAATCCTGAAAGAACTTGGAGAAGATTGTAGGAGGTAGAAAAGTGAGTTGTGAAGCAACAAAGTTTGGTCCAGTCAACCAGCACAAGACCATCCCTTGAGCTTATGGAGACTCAATTAGACCATATAGGCATGCGATAAGTGCAATAAAATGCACTTTGTACTTTGGAGCATCAAGGAGAAAGAGAGGATGCAAAACAGATAGGTTTGCACATCGACTACCTGAAAAAACTTACTATCTTTGGATGAGACAATGAGCTTGAAATGCTCATAACGACCAGCGTGATTACAACAAAATATGCTACTGGAATGAACCTAACACTCAATAGTGGTACGTCCTATTTTTCAGGAATACGTAGAGATTGACCCCGAGAGAGAAAAACTAAGTTTTCTTGCAATCTACCAAAGCAAATGCTTTGGAAATTTATAGGCATAGACCAAACACTAATAAATTTCCAATGAGTCCTCTATCATCTAACTTGGAGCTATGTAGAGAGAGCAACAACCTCTGCAAGCTTACTGTTGTCGAAGAAGATGATGTAGAAAAATGAAGGAGCAAGACAATGATGGTCACACGTGTACGTATATTGCTTTCATATAATGTACAAGTGATTTGAAGTCTTTATATAGACTTTAGAAGTGCTCCATGAGTTCTACAAGTGGATTTTGAATTCAAATGAAGGTGGGAATGGTTGTTGGAGGGAATCAATTCACTTTCCTACAATCTAGGAAAAGTGAAGATATAATTTGATCTACTTTTGGGTGATTGATTTATTTATTAAATACAACTCAACCACCTCAAATTCGTGGAGCTTGGGCTCTCTTTTTCTACTTTACATGTGCAAAACTCTAGCCTTTTACAATGGTAAAAGATCCATGAAAAATCTTTTAAAAAATACAATAAATGAGCATAAGTAAAAGAACTCTCCAACGGATATTCTTTCAACATAATCTAAGCAATACCTTTTGATGTAGATCAAATCCACCTCAAGAATAGTGTACGCTTGATGTTACAACAAATCCCTCTGAGTATCTCTCCAAATCCGGGTCTCTTAGGCTACTACCCATGTGACTAGATAGTCCTCTTTTATAGCCATTTTGTTGGAGACAAGATTCAAGTTTGAATTTGAATCTTTACCAAAAAGTGTTCCAAAGTTTTAGGACTAGATTTGCCATAAATCCTAACCAAATAATTCATGGAAAGATTCTCCTAAGAACTCGTAATTTGAAGTCATTCCATATGTGCACTTTTACAAGGAGAAAAAATTAATGTTTTACAAGAGATCATTCATGTGGGGCTGAGAGCACTGTTCATTTTACTGAGCATGTGTAGAGACCAAAATAGCAAGTTTTAGCTCATAGTTGAATCTTCTACTCATTTGTTTTGATCCATTGATTAGAGGATTATACTCCAAAGGACTTAGGTGATTATTTGTAATTCTTGGGAAGCTCAAGGGGTCTACTTTACACTCAACATGTTCTTGGCTGGTGTGAAGTAGGATTTGGAGAACCACTTCATGTCTAGAATCTATCCACCATCTTCTTCAACAATACTCACAAACATATTACATGCACACATGCATATACATACACACACATATGCATACTCACATGCATACGCACACATAAATACACACACATATGCATACACACATATACATACATACATGTACACACACACACATATACATGCGCACATGCATATGCATACATACATATACACACATGCATACACATACTCACATACATATTACATACACACATACATATTCATGTATATGCATGCATGCATTCATTTATACATATACATACACACTCTCATATATATACACACTCACTCACATATATACATACACACTCACATACATATTACATACACACATGCATATAAATACACACACATGCATACTCACATGCATATGCATACATACATAAACACACATATACATACATACATATACACACACATATACATACACACATGCATATGCATACATACATACCCATATGCATACACATACTCACATACACATCACAAACACACATGCATATGCATTGATATATGCATACACACACATATGCTTTTAATATCATAAACTTGGTTTAGTGTTTTTAGTTGTTGTTTATAAATATCATATCAATTTTTCTCATTTCACACATATGCTTTGTTGCAAGACTATAGGTATAAAGGTTTTGATTCCTCTAGGCATATGTATGGTAG
>CM035410.1:21459445-21541945 GCA_020310875.1 Ceratopteris richardii
ACATACATACACATAGATATGCACATACACATAGAAATACACACGCATGCACACATACATGTACATGCACACACATAGACACACATATGTACTCATATATAGAGACACACATACACTCACATGCATACATACACACATGCATACACATGCATATACATGCATACATACACATATGCATACATATATATACACATCCACACATATAGATATATGGACACAAATACAAACACATAGACACATATACATATACATGCATATAGACACATACACATACACATACACATATATACGTATACACACATGCACATACACAGACATATACATACACACATATACACACACACATACACACAAATACATACAATCACATGCATACATACCCACACATGCATACACAAGCATATGCATACATTGATACACACATGCATACACACATATACATGTACACACACATATACATATACACACACATACACATACACACACACATATAAAGTCACATACACATGCATACACACACATAGACATACACATACACAAATATAAACATGCACACACATACACACATACATACACTCACATAGTCGCACACACATACACATATATACACACAAATATACTCACATGCATACATACACATGCATACACATGCATATGCATACATACATGCACACATGTATACACACACATACACATACATATACATACACACACATAGACACACATACACATATACACACACATACACTCACATACACACATATACATACACATGCATACACACACATGCACACATACATACATAAACATACACAAACATATACATACACACACATAGACACACACATACACATACACACAGATAGACTCACACATACACATACACACATATAGACACACACATACATGTACACACACATAGATGTTTGTGCAATTAGCAAGCCTAAGAGCTTTGCTATACTTCTTGGATTACTCTTACCTTTCATCACATAACCAATGTGAACCCATGATTGTAAAAGTTCATATCCTTGGACTTATCTCAAATATTTGTAGAAGGCCAAAAGGATTAGAATCTCATGATAATACAAAGCTGACTCCATGACTTTTGTTAGTTGGAATCGAGATTAAATGAACCCTAAAGTCCACGATCACTTTTGGGTGAATGACTCGCCATGTTCAAGTTCAATTTCATGTAAAATACACCTACTTCTTGGACATGGGATATCTTAACTATCCCTGGGAATTTGAGGTAATTCTTTGAGCTTACATTGTGCTGAATACATGTATGAGTAGTTCTTGATAGTTCTCTTGTATCATGTGTTCAGTATCAATACACATTATGATCCATACATCTTGATTACTTACTTCCTTTGTGTTGCTATAGTACCTTGAGGTACACAGGAAAGTGCAAGAAGTCTGATGATGAAGGTAGTACCTCTGAAGCAAACTTCGCAGATTGAGGTAGAGGCTCAAAAGGAAGAGGCTAAGGAGGCAGACAAAGCAAGGGGGAGACTTCAAGGCTAATCACCATGTGCCATATGTGGTCTAACCAACCATATTATTGAGAATTTTTTTAGGAACCCACAGAACCAAAGAGGGAGAGGTTACAATAAAGGAGGCTATGGAAACTCAATAGGCAGATTCGACAATTCTTATGGATACAATAACAATTCATACAACAACAAAAACCACCAAGGTGGATACAAGGGAAGGAGAGACTACAACAACTATGCAGATGACCAAGTGCAAGAAGACTCATGTCTTCTCATGAACATGACCATGAAGGAAGCTGAGGTAAATGAAGATGTGTTTTATATAGACTCAGGATGCTCAAATCATGTGGCGGACAATGTAGATCTACTCTTAGACTTGGAGGACCCAAGGAATAGGCATGAAGTCCAAACACAAGATAACACAAGGCATCTAGTTGAGAAGATAGGTAATATGAAGACTCTAGATTGTAATATGAATATACTAAGAAAAGTACTATATGTGCCAACTATTACCAAAAATCCCATCACTATAGGTCAAAGTTTTGAGAAGGGCTTATAGGTAAGACTAAGCATGCATGGAGCATTTGATGAAGACCCACATCAGGGATTCAAGAAGATAGCAAGAGGAGAAAAAATCAAGAAGATGGCAAGAGGAGAAAAATCAAGAATATTGTTCAGCTTTGAACTCCAAGACACCAAGAATATTGCATTGGTCAATCATGGCACTCAAACTCTATCAGAGTTGGAGATTCAACACAAACAATTAGCTCACATAGGTGAAACTGCACTCAAACAAATCAATAGGGATCAGATTGTACTTGTTCTACCAAATATATCCAAACAACATATATTTATAAATGTAGTGCTTGTCAATTTGGTAAGCCACACAAGAAACCCTTCATCAAGAAAGCATACTTACATGAGAACCTATTAGAGCTAGTCCACATAGATGTATGGGAACCAAGCAAGTAGCCTTCAATCTCTAGATCTTGGTATTATGTGTCATTCATTCATAATCGTAGCAAATGGACCATATTGTACTTCATGAAGCATAGTGATGAAGTGTTTTCATGTTTCAAAAAGTATTTAGCTCTTGTGGAGAATCAAATTGGTGAAAACCTAAAGAGACTAAGGTCATATGGAGAGGGAGAGTACTTCTCCCATGACATTGATTCTTGTCTCCAAGAGAGAGGAATCAAAAGGGAAATCACTACCATGTATACTCTTGAGAAAATGGCATGGCAAAGATATATATATATATATATATATATATATATATATATATATATATATATATATATATATATATATATATATATATATATATATATATATATATATATATATATATATATATATATATATATATATAGTTGGATGCTTGATTTACTTATGCATTACTCAGCCAGATATTCAATTTTCCGTCTCACAGATGAGCAGGTTTATGCATTGTCGAGGAGTGAAGCATTGGCAGGCGGTTAAGCGCATCTTTTGCTACTTGAGTGGTACTAGACTACTTGCATTGTTTTATCCCAAGGGGGGATCACTACTGCCAGATTTGCATGCTTTTTCTGACTTTGATTGGGCTGGTTGCTATGACACTCATGTGTCCACTAGTGGCTTTTGCTTCATGCTTGGTAGCTCATGTATATCTTGGTTGAGCAGGAAGCAGCCTACTGTGGCCACTTCCAGTTGTGAGGCTGAGTATAGGGCAGCTTTCACAACGACTGTTGAGTGTGTGTGGCTCAGACGCCTTATGGCTGATTTGGGTATTGGTCAGACTTTTGCCACCACCATCTTCACTGACAGTCAAAGCACATTCGAAGTTGCGAGGAACCCTGTGTTCCATGCTCGCACTAATCACATTGAGGTGCATTATCACTATGTTAGGGAGAGGTTCTCTACTGGGGAGATCAGCTTGGCATATGTGCCCACGTAGGAGAACATTGCAGACCTTTTCATGAAGGCTCTGCCTAGCGAGAAGCTTGAAGCTTTCCGCAAAGCTTTGGGCTTGCTTCCTTTTGTGGAGTGATTTCCACATAGCTTGGCACTTCCTTATACATGAGTGCCAGCTCCTTGTTCGCCACAACACTCCCAGGGGGGATTTGTTGATATATTTAGGTAGTGATGTGTGTGAACACACTAGGACCGCCGGGGCACTTTTTTCCCTCTTTAGGAGGTTTTTTTCCCCCGGCTTGTATATACGCCTATTGCCCTAATGGGCTACTCATCTTTGTACATTCTCTAGTAATACATTCAGTATTGTGTGTTGTGCTCCAAGCTTCTTCTTCTTCCTTGTGTTGTTCACATGCTTCCGCAGACGTCTAACTCCAACAGGAGGTTAGCAAGGTAGGGTGAGACCTTTCAACTCTTCCCCATGCAATATATGTGGATTGTCTAATCACACAACAAATGAGTGCTATAGGAACTTCAAGAACCAAAGAGGAAGAGGATTAGTATTTAGGATTAAGGGTTTAGTATTTAGGGTTTAGGATTTAGGGCTTAGAGTTTAGGATTTAGGGTTTAGAGTTTAGGATTCTAGGGTTTAAGGATTTAGGGTTTAGGGTTTAGGGTTTAGAGTTTAGAGTTTAGGGTTTAGGTTTTAAGGTTTATGGTTTATGGTTAATGTTTTAGAATTTAGGGTTTAGTATTTATGATTTAGTGTTTAGGGTTTAGGGTTAAGGGTTTAGGGTCTAGGGTTTACCATTTAGGGTTTAGGGTCTAGGGTCTAGGGCTTAGGGTTTAGGTTTTAGGGTTTAGGGTTTAGGGTTTAGTGTTTAGGGTTTAGTGTTTAGGGTTTAGGGGTTAGGGTTTAGGATTTAGGGTTTAGGGTTTATGGTTTAAGGTTGAGGATCTAGGATTTAGGGTTTAGGGTTTATGTTTTAGGGTTAGGATTTAGGATTCATAATTTAGGGTTTAGGGTTTAGGGTTAAGAATTTAGCTTTTAGAGTTTAGCCTGTAGGATTTGGGTTTTGGGATTTAGGTTTTGGGATTTAGGATTTAGTTTTTAGGCTTTAGGTTTTAGGGTTTAAGGTTTAATGTTTAGGAATAGGGATTTACGGTTTAGGATTTAGGGTTCAGTGTTTAGGGTTTAGAGTTTAGGGTTCTAGGGTTAAGGATTTAGGGTTTAGGGTTTAGGGTCTAGGGTTTAGGGTTTAGGGTTTAGAGTTTAGGATTTAAGGTTTAGGTTTTAATATTTACGAATAATCGTTTAGGGTTTAGGGTTTAGTGTTTAGGGTTTAGGGTTTAGGGTTCAAGGTTTAGTATTCAGGGTTTGGGATTTAGGGTTTGGGATTTAAGGTTTAGGGTCTAGGGTCTAGGGTGTAGGGCTTAGGATTTAGGGTTTATAGTTTAGGATTTGGTTTAGTGTTTAGGCTTCAGGATTTAGGGTTTAAGGTTTAGGGTTTAGGGCTTTAGGGTTTAGGGTTAAGATAGATAGATAGATAGTAACCTAGGGGAATACATTGATTCTTAAGTTGAAAGGTGGATATATAGATTCTACAAAATATTTTAGTAGAGGAAACAACATGTGGACATAAAGAAAATAAGAAAGAATGCTTCGGGTATAGTTTTCCTTGATTATGATTGCAATCATGCACAGTCAAATGACCATGTATTATTTCAAAGTAATTTGGCTAATGCAAATTATATCTAGAACATGGAGCCAATAAATTGAAGATATCCATAGGGAGATAAAAAATTATGGAGAGGTTTGAGACATTTCCCACTTAATACAAGAGTGAAGCACATGTGTGGATATAGGGAACTTGCAAAACTTTGATGCGGTTTGAAGAGAATAGATAAACTCATGGAAGTCTACAATTGTGAGCTACATGTGTTGTATATAATAATATAGATTAAAAATGTATATGGTGCCAAAGAGATCCATGGCATTTACATTTTGAACTTTTAGATAATGTGAGTCCTTTTGGATTGTGATCAACAAATTGGTCGTATTCTTTAATAAAGGAAGTGGATTATAATATGATATCATGTTTGACTATAAAAAAAGGGCATCTTATATTGTCCATTGTGAATCTATACAAGCACATAGTAAAAAAAATGAGTGTTTATGTATCTCTATTGATGAAACATATTTAAAAGACTTTTGATCTAAAATCTTTTATATCTAAAACTTTTTAGATCTAAAACCTTTTCAATCTAAAATATATTCAAGCTAAAGTCTTTTTGATCAATCAATCTAAAATATATTCAAGCTAAAGTCTTTTTGATCGAGAACTGTTTCAATCTAAAATGTTTTCAATTGAAAATCTTTTTGACCAAAATTCTTTTGATCGAAAGATTATCAAATAAAAAAAAGAAGGCATACAAATTTTTACTCGAGGATATTCAGAAAATCTCAAATTTTCCAAACTTATTCGGTATTTTTTCATTATTCGATCGAGTAAATGCAACCTAGATTGCAACACTCGAAGTAAAGCTTTAAAAAATACAACAAGACCCAAAACCAAGTAGTGCAGATCCCTCTCTCTACATGAAGAAAGAAGAAGGCAAGCAGGTATATATTTGCATACACGTTGATGATCTCATCATAACAGGAAGTAATGTTGCAAGAATACAAGAGATAAAAAGAAAACTCGGTAAGGAGTTTAAAATTTCAAATCTTGGTGAGCTGAAATACTTTTTAGGCATTGAGATAGTCTATGGGAAAGATGGCATCTATTTGATGCAAAGAAAGTACTTGTTGGATGTTCTTTTCAGATTTGGAATGAGTGAATGCAAACCACTCACTCAACCTATGGACACAAACGTGAAGCTATGCTCAAATGATGGAGAGAAGTTGCATGATGTAACTATGTACAAGAGTATTATAGGCTCATTGATCACAAGACTAGATTTGTGTTATATTGTTGGAGTTCTTTCTCAATTTATGCAAGCTCTAACAAGACTAGATTTGTGTTATATTGTTGGAGTTCTTTCTCAATTTATGCAAGCTCTAACAAGTGAACATTTAAATGCTGCCAAACGAGTGCTTAGATATGTGAAGCACACAATCAATCATGCCTTGTTTTATAGATATGATGAAGAATTACAGGTAAAGGGCTTCAGTGATGTTGATTGGGCCAATTCGAAGGAAGATAGATGATCCACTTTAGGTTATGTGTTCATGCTACGATCACAAGACTAGATTTGTGTTATATTGTTGGAGTTCTTTCTCAATTTATGCAAGCTCTAACAAGTGACCATTTAAATGCTGCCAAACGAGTGCTTAGATATGTGAAGCACACAATCAATCATGCCTTGATTTATAGATATGATGAAGAATTACAGGTAAAGGGCTTCAGTGATGCTGATTGGGCTAATTCGAAGGAAGATAGATGATCCACTTTAGGTTATGTGTTCATGATAGGTAGCAAACCTATCAACTGGAGCTCGAAGAAGCAACCTTCTGTTGCACTATCATCTACACAAGCTGAATATAGAGGATTAGCCTTTGCAACTTGTGAAGCTATGTGGATTAAGAAGCTCTTGATTGATCTTGATGTGCAAGTGGAGACCATTCCAATTTATGGTGACAACATGTCAAGTATTCACTTGACAAACAATCCAATGTTTCATGCACGAAGTAACCATATAGAAGTGCATTATAATTATGTTCGAGAAAAAGTTTTGAGCAAGGATGTGGATATAAAGTTCATTAGAACTAATGACTAGGTTGCAGACATGTTTATAAAGTCCTTAGATGCTTCTAAGCTAAAAAGGTTCAAGGAGGAAATCAACTTGCAGGATATGGTTGAAGGTGCAAGCTCACATGTGCGCTTGAGGGGGAGTGTTAAAAATAAAGAAGTAAGGTCGTATATATTTTTGCAAAAAAGGATTTTCTTCAAATGGAAGGAAAATAAAAAAATGACAAGTAGTGGAGATCAAATAAGAATCAATCAAAAGAGAACCAAATCCAAAAAATGCTGAACTGGAAGAGGAGTTGTTACTTAAAGTAGTGGAAGAGTTATGGAGAAGAGCTCTCAAACTCATCATGAGAGTTTTTGGTCACTTGGATATAAAAGAAGCAAGGGAGGAAACTCAAGAATAGAGGAAGAAGGCGTGGAAGTCCCTTTGTATCTAGTGCATTTGGTTTGAGTCATTTCGTTCTCTTCAATCTCATAGACTATGTCCAGCCGCATACCAATTTATGGGTAGTCTACTTGTGAGAGTCATATCTCTCAATATATGTATCCAATTTTAGAGTTTAAACATTTGTTGGAGAGCTTATCTACTGTATTTCCTCTGTCTCTACAAGAGTTTTATGAAATTATTTATGCATGGTGAGTTATTCAGTTTTTAGTGAAGTCTAGTTTTTAGCTTAACTGAGTAGATAGGTAGCCTGTTTTGAGGCAAAGAGTTGCCAACTCAAAGCTACTCCAAATTGAGATTTTGATAGCTCATTTGAAAGATAGAAGTACCTAGTTTGAGTGATCAAAGTTTCAAGTTCATTTCATTTTTCAGTTGTTACTAGTTTTCATTTGAAGGTTCAACTATTGGCAAAAGTCTTGATCCTGAGAAGGTCTTCTACACTTTCCACTGCGAATAGGAGAGGAATTCTCCAATAGATATGACATATATACTTCCTAATGCATTCAAGCCAAGTTTCACTTCTTTTGTCATACAAAGTGCTACTATCTCATCAAAATTAGTCATAGTGTCTCTTATCAAAATGGAAGTATCCAAGATTTTATATTGTCGTCCTAGACGATTCAATAGAACATATACCATGTCTTCATCTTCCACCTTGCGATTTATGGATGCTACACCATCCATAATCTCCCTAATCTTTGTCACATAATTAGTCATAGACGTATTCCCATGCCATGCACTATGTGATTTTTGCTTCAAACGAATTTTCCTAGCCTTTCTAAATGTACCATATATTTTGCAAATAATATTGCAAGCTTGTTTTGGTGTACCAGATTTCATGATGTATGGGATACATTTATCATAAATGCATAAAGATATCCAATGGAGAACCTTTCTAGATTTCTCAATCCACATCTTGTATTATTTTTGTTGATCTACATTGGAGTTTTCTAGGAATTCAGAACATTCATCTTCTCCATTTGCTAGTCCCATAATTCCTTTAACCATTGAAATATTATCCATTATATAAGACCATATATTGGTAGTTACCCTTGTTAAGCTTGTCCCCCACTATTTTCATAATATAATGAGCCTTTCTTATGATCTTATAATTTTATGGCTAGATCTAGAAACAAATTGGTAGCATTTCAATTGTTTTTCTTGATATAAGAACCCATAAACTCAAGGTTTGCAAATAATCTTAATGTTTTATTCTTCTTCCATGTGCTCGTTGCAACTCCTATGCACTATTATGCTGATTTATGAAATCTTTGAGAAAAAATGACAGAGTCTACTTTGTCCAATGTGAACATGAGCAAAAAAAAACATAGGAAATCCTCTTGAAGACCTAAACACTAGGTGCAAGCATCAAAATTAGCACGTAAAATACAAAAAGTCTCTCTAAAGGGAGGCCACAATTTTATACATTCATCTAAATTTTTGTTTAAGTCAAGTTTTTAACACGGTAAATATATCCTCATAATCATAAGATTTGTCCAAATTAAGGACTCACAACATATGTCTTACAACATGTGATTAATGTCCATTCAAGGACTCAGTAGTGTATACATGGCATCATCGATCACATGCAATTGGAAGGAAAAAGCCAAAATCAAACGTCTACTTGGTATATATATAAAATTTCTTTAAGAGATCCTCTTTCAATATATTTCTTTAAAAAGCATCCTTCTCAACTTGGGCCATCAGATTTTCAATTGATGTTGCTTCTAATGCTGAACCTTCTTGACGAACAGACCATTAAACGCCTACGGTTTTTACTTCAATTTGAGACTTTTACTTCAGCTTTTAATTTTGTACGAGGCCCATGTTAGTTCTAGTGATTCAAGTTCACGGATTAGCCTTTAGACACTCGAGGGTCATGGATCCTTACAATTTTATTTGTAGATTCAACGATCATACCCCTTTCCTCGTTGGATTGAATTGGCTTGATTCGTTAAATACACTGAGTGGCTTAAATAGTGTACATGCTACCTTCTACGGTGGAAGTAATGCATCCAGGACCATGGATGGTTGGATGGTGCCTCTAGATATGGAAACCTTTACTCCTCTGGCTATGGGACCAGCACTGCAGCCCTTAGTACTGCTCTCTTTGATGGCGAGCTCAATTTTAGCACCTCTATCTAGATCACTATTCCGATACCACTTTGTGGAGGTACAGCCATGCTATGGAGCCTCCATCTATATAGATATGAAGATGAGCAAGATGACCAAAAGCGCAGAGAGAGAGAGAGAGAGAGAGAGAGAGAGAGAGAGAGAGAGAGAGAGAGAGAGAGAGAGAGAGAGAGAGAGAGAGAGAGAGAGAGGGTTTTTGAGAAAGTTAAGCGTGCACTCTGTCGTATGATACACGCTTTTCTTTGATTGATAATCACTTTACATATAATGTGTTCATCATCATTATTAATATAGAGAAACTATTGTTTATGGTGTTTGTTAAGCTGTTACAAAAGTATTCATCCAATTGCATAATAATCTTTAATGCTCTTCAGAAGTTCCTTTATTCTATATCAACCTATTATCAAAATCATATGGGATGATGTTGCACGAACACCATTCATAATTTGCGGAAAAAGCCAATAATGTATTGTTCTAAAGTCTGAAATTGGTTGTATGTGATTTGATGTTTCATGGACATCATTCATAATTTGCAGAAAAAGCCAAGAAGGTATTCTTGCTTCATGCTAAAATAGGCGTATGTAAATTTAATTTTCTTTTGAGGAACTATTCTTCATGCGAAAATAGGCGTAGTGAAGCTGCCGAAGTAACGACATGTAAATCATTAAAAAAAAAAATTGAAATGAACTTTGACACAGTCTTTGAAAAAAACTTTGACATCTTTGAAAAAAACTTTGACAAAGTCTCCCTTTTCGAATGTGAACATAATCCTCTCCAAAACTCAAGCATTGGGTGAAAGCATCAAAATTAGCACATAAATGATGCAAAATCTCTCTAAGGGGAGGCACATTCATCCCTTGATTGCTACATGAAGTCTTTGGACTCTCTTTAGTTTGTTCTTCCACCTATATCAATAAGGTATCTGCAAGATGAGTATACACTAGCTAAAAACCTTGCCACATCCCTCAGCTTTTTTTTAAGTCAATTTTTTTGCACGGTAGATATATCCTCACAAGTTGTAAATTGTCCAAAGTAAGAACCCACATATCCATACATATGTCTCACAAAATGTGAGTAATGTGGTTCCAAAGACTAACAATACATGATGTCATCAGCCACATGCAACTGAAAAGAGAAAACCAAAATCAAACATCTACCTCGTAAATATACAAGTTCTCTTTAAGAGATCCTCTTTCAATATATTTCTTTAGAAAGCCTTCTTCTCAAGTAGGGTCATTAGATTTTCAATTAATTTTGGTTCTAATGCTAAACCTTCTTGATGAACAGACCATTAAATACATGCAATTTTTACTTCAGCTTTTAATTTTGTACGAGGTCCATGTTGCTTCTACTAAGTCAAGTTCCCGGATTAGGGTTTATCCAACCCAAGGGTCATGGATTCTTAAAGCTTTCTTCATGGATTCAATGATCGTACCCCTTTCCTTGACGGCTTCAATGGGCTTGATACATTGAATACACAGAGTGGCTTGAATAGTATACATGCTAGCTTCTACGATGGAAGTAATGCATCTAGGACCATGGGGGTGCTTTCAGATATGCGAACCTTTGTTGAGAACATTTGTTTTATTTATGGTACAAGTTCCAAATTATGTAAATACCTTTGGGAAGTATTCAAATACTTCAAGAAGGCTCATATTATTCATCAAAGAAAGCCAAAATATCACGTGAGTTCTAGAACATGTGAGTTACTCACTAAAGCTTTGGATGGAAACAAATTATGCAGATTCAAATCCATGATTGGATTGCAGGATGTAATTGAAGATTGAAGATGAAGACTTAAGCCAAAGTGTTTGGCTTGAGGGGGAGCTGTTGGTGCAATTCAAGCCTTCACAATTTGGCTTGGATTACTTCATGAAGACACCACTTGAAGGAAGGAACATAGGAACTTATGCTTATAAGTTCTTACCATTTTACTCCTTGTAAAAGTCTAAAAGACTTGGCATTTCTTATGTACACACCTACTTTATTAGAGTCGTGAAAAAGGTTGTTGATTGATTGAGAGAATATCTCATTACCTTTTAGGTGAAAGATTCTAGGAGTTTTGAATTTTGAATTCAACTCAACTCTATAAAAGATACAAATCAAAAGTCGCGGGTAGCTTAACTCATTCTAGCTCACTTCCCGAGGCAATTATCATTGTATCTGAGTGTGTATGAGTGCTACATCTTAGCACACACCTCATTACCTCATCTAGCTATGGTTATCATGCTAATGAGATTGTACAATTATGTCAATTAATAGATACATTCATATTTATCAACTCTGTGTTCTCTGAGTGTACCACTCCAAGTCTGGCAACTTCAAAGAGGCATATCTCAGTGCCTACTTCACCAAATCAAGTGATTCAAAGCTTGGTAGATCCATCTCAAAGCATACTAGAAGCATACAAAGTTTGAAGCAACTTGGTTCAGCCAATTGCAAGAAATCGCCGTCGAAGTGCTCACTGGTATCTGTCTGCATACTTCCTAAAAAAGTCGGGGGTGTCCATACATTTGCTAAAGATATTTCTCCTAGTATAGTTTATCATTTTGAATGATTTCACTTGCAATGGTAGCTTACTAAGCTAATAGAATACCTCTAGAAGGAATTTTGCCAATTGTAAGTGTACTGGTCATACTGAGTGAAAGACTGAGCGGGTATCAATACCAAAATAGAAAGTTTTCTAGCTTTGTGATTCACAAACTTATCTGTTTTTGATCAAGTCATTACTCAAACCATTTCCAAAGTACATATAGCATTTCTTGGTATCATTTGGAAGCTAAGGGTGTCTACTAATCATATCTGGAGTCACTGAGGGCTGGTGTAAAGTAGGATTAGCAGCACCTACTTAATCTTCTGGAGGATCCATCCATTTTTCCCAACACACACACACACACACACACATATATATATATATATATATATATATATATATATATATATATATATATATATATATATATATATATATATATATATATATATATATATATATATATATATATATATATATATATATATATATATATATATATATATATATATATATATATATATATATATATATATATTCGTGGTGCTAAATAAAATGGTTTTCTATAAACAAAAAAATGCATCATACACTTCAAATTTTTAGAAATCATACCATCTATGTATTCATGTTAACATTCATGCATCTTCTTCTCTTCTTAAATTACAATTTTAATTATGTTGCGCACATGAGACTTGCTCTCTCTTCCAACTCAATATATCTCTAGTTATCTCATGGCATATAACACCATGTGATTGCAAAAAGTTTGGCAACATTTCCCAAGTAAAATGAAGGCAAAAAAGAAATACTAGCCATGATACAATGAAAGGCATAATCATAGTGGCGGGAAAACCACTTTCTTAGCTCAAGAAACCTGCAAACAAAAAACTTCTACAACATGCATTGTTGGGCACTACATGCCCTCATAACTGTTGAGATATCAAGCTCAACATGTGATGATCCAGGATGACACGTACCAGTTTTTCGTTTCTCTCACATGTATAGTGGTCATGCCAGTATATGTCAGGGATACTTCATTGAGCTTTATTAGATTTATCTACCGAGAGTGATGGCACATTTGTTTCTTGCCAGCTCACTCATTTGCGGACATTAGGTTTTTCCTTATGTACTAGTCTTTATATATTGCACTGGTTGTATTCTTGTTTTTAGGTCATTCTTGTACATTCCTTTTATGTAATAGAAGAAGAAGAAGATCATTCTTCCTTGCCTCAATTTTTGTGTGTGCTTCTCCTTGAGAGTGAGAGTGTGTGTGTGAGCTCTCTTCCTTATCTCCTTCCTCGTGACATGGTATCAGAGCCAGCGTGGGTGTAGAGAGCTCGTGGAGAAGGCGATGGTGAAGACTACGCGGCAAGGCGTGGAGAAAACACGATTTCACAAACGGCCTCCATTTGCTACGAGAATCGCCGTGAAGGTAGAAGACCTCAAAATATTTTCGAGAGTTATCCCTTTAGGGTCACGTGTTTTTGTCAGATCGAAGTTTCGGAGCCATCTCGACCTCCGTTTCGAGCCCACAAGGTGGTGCCCACAGAAAAACCAGGTCAGTTCCAGAAACTGTAACTTGCGTTGTGTTCGGCGACACTCATATATTCCAGATTCAGAATTTCAAGTGATTCCGTGTACTGTTGATACACGAAAACTGTGTTTTTCTGAGATCGAACTGTCACGTCATAGTGCGACAGTGTTCAAGCAGAAGTGCTGCTTGTAGTGTGTTGCGGTGTTGTGAATTGTTGCAGAAATGGAAAACAGAGATGGAATGAATCAGCTTATGAGCAATAAGCTGGACAAGAACAACTTCCATGCTTGGAGATTCAGAATGACGAATTTCTTGATGGGAAAAGGCTACTAGAAGTACATCGAAGGAGAGAATGAAAATGCTCCGTAGTTACCAGAAAGGAATCGGACTGCTGAACAGTTAAGAGCATATGAGGAATGGAATCAAGGAGCACGAAAGGTAATGTATTGGCTATCTGTTAGCATATAAGATAGCATGATTGGACACATACAGGATGCCAAGACTCCAAAAGAGGCTTGGAACAGTTTGGTCACTTTGTACGAGACCAATACAAAGGCACAGAAATTGCAACTCAAGAACGAGCTGCATACATTGGAGAAAAAGAGCATGTCGGTAAGTGACTACACTCTAAATATCAAAAGCATATGTGAGTCACTTGCATCTATTGGCATGAATGTAGATGATGATGAAAGGTGGAAGTGTGCCTTTGTGGTTTAGGAGCTGCATATAAGCAGTTCATAACTTCTATACAGACCAGGGAAAATATTCCGCTCTGGCAGAGGAAGAGGCAGAGGTAGAGGTTTTGGAAGTGGAAGAGGAAATAGTAACCAAGACCAAGGTCAACAACAGAATCATGCAGGAGGAAGAGGACAGTTTCGAGGCAGGGGGAGCCAAAGAGGTCGCAGAAATTTCCAAAGAAATGATTCAGGTAATGATAGTAAAGGATGCTGGAATTGTGGTAAACCTGGACACTTTGAACGTGATTGCAAGTTAAAGAATGAAAATAACAGAAGGCAGCAAAACAACTATGCATCCACAAGTGCAGATGATTCTGAGAAGCTGTTTATGGTTCAACATCACATGATGAATACGATGTCTACTGGTGTTTCAAAATCGAATGATAATGTCTGGTATGTTGATTCAGGTGCTTCAAATCACATGACCAGTCATGCAGAATGATTTAGTAGTTTGCAGAAAATGCCAGTTCCTGGATATGTTGAAACATGTGATGACACATCGCATCCTATTGAGCATACAGGAAACATAGCATTATCTATGGAGGACGGAAAGGTAAAACATCTCGCTGATGTGCTGCATGTTCCAAATATAACGAAGAATCTGGTTTCTATTAGACAAATGGTTGACCAGGGATTACAAGTTAGGTTCAATGCTGATGGATTATATGTAGAAGAGTACAAGCAGGATGGACGATTGATTGCCAAAGGAAACAAAGTGGGTAGGATGTTCACCTTAAATGTGAAGATTCCTGAAATGAATGCAACCATGTTTGCGAAAGGTGCAAGAGTTATTGCAGATATAGAGATATGGCACAAACGGATTGGACATGCAAACTTGCAAAGGCTGAAACTGATGCAATCAAATGAGATTGTCCATGGACTACCAAATTTCAAAGTTGCAGAAATGCAAAAGGTATGTGCAACATGTCAATTTGGTAAACAATCAAGAGCATAATTTCCACATGACAAGCATGTTAGTGAGAATGTACTAGAAGTAGTACATGCAGATGTTTGGGGTCCAGCAAAGACAACATCTATGGGCGGTTGCAGGTTTTATGTTACTTTCATTGATGACCATACACGCAAAGTATGGGTATATTTCATGAAAGAGAAGAGCGAGGTGTTTACTCACTTCCAGAATTTTAAAGTTATGGTGGAAAAGCAGACAGGGAAGTACATTCAAACATTAAGATCTGATGGAGGAGGTGAATACATGTCAAATGAGTTCAGCAGTTTTCTAAAAAATCATGGAATTCGGCATCAGTTTTCTTGCAGGTACACACCACAACAGAATGGTGTTGCTGAACGCAAAAATAGACATATTGCAGAAATAGCAAGAGCCTTGATGGCTGAGAAGAATATGCCTCATTGTTATTGGGCAGAAGCTGTGCATACTGCTGGATACATCATGAACAGAACTCCAAGTGCTGCTGTACATCAAGTTACACCTGAAGAGAAGTTTACAGGTAAAAAGCCAAACTTATCACATCTGAAAGTTTTTGGCTGTATTGCATATGTACATGTTCCAGATGAGTTGAGGACGAAGCTTGATCCAAAAGCAGAAAAATGTGTCTTCATTGGATATTCCCTTGAGCAAAAGGGGTACAAATGTTATAACCCACTCACACGACAGGTGAAGGTGAGCAGAGATGTGGTATTTGATGAAATGTCAAGCTTCTATGCAGATGCCAAAGAAGGACTGAATCTTGAACCAAATGACAAAGAAAATGCTGAAAAATCTAGTGCAGAATCTCAAGTTTTGAGTGGACCGGATGCATCACCAAGCAATAGTTCCAACTCAAATCCATGGAGTGGAAGATTGCGTGGAAATTTCAGTCCAGCAAATTCATCAAATACATCCAAGAAAGGTAAAGGAAAGCTTTCTGCTGGTAGTAAAACAGGTGCAGGTTTTGAAGACGTTGATGGAGATTCAAGCGGTTCAGAAAAGAGTCTTGATGAGGAACTTGGATTGCCCTCTGTGAAGACTCCAGGAGTAAGAAGGGCACATGCAGATGATACAAGAAGAAGTGACCTAGGACGAAGAAGATCTGGGAGGATGCGTAATTCAGTGCAACGATTGAGATATGATAGTTACATGGCTCGCCATTGTGCCTACATGACAAAGGTAATACAACATGCTGAACCTTCTTGTTTTGAAGATGCAATTGGTAATGCAGATTGGGAAAAAGCTATGGATGAGGAGATGGCTGCACTTTATGGAAATGATACATGGAAGCTGGTTCCATTCCCGCAAGGAAAGAAATCCATAGGCTGCAAATGAGTTTACAAGGTAAAGCATAATGCTGATGGTAGCATAAGCAGGTATAAAGCACGCTTGGTAGCTAAAGGTTATGCACAGAAATATGGCATTGATTATGAGGAAACATTCAGCCCTGTAGCTAAAATGTTTACTGTCAGAACACTTGTTGCATTAGCTACAGCAAAAGGATGGACTTTGCATCAGATGAATGTGAAGAATGCTTTCCTACATGGTGAGTTACAGGAAGAAGTATATATGGACCAGCCACAAGGATATGAAGATTCAAAACATCCAGAATATGTTTGCAGGTTGCAAAAGGCTTTGTATGGGCTGAAGTAGGCTCCACGTGCATGGCATGCAAGGATTGCTGATTACTTAACCAGCATTGGGTTTTCTATGTGTGATGCAGATCAGTCACTATATGCAAGGAAGGCTGATGATGGCATCACTATTGTGGCTATTTATGTTGATGATCTGATTGTAGGTGGTGATAATGAAGAAAGCATCAAAGAGGTAAAGAAACTTCTTATGCAGGAATTTGACATGAAAGATCTTGGTGTGCTGCGCTATTTCTTGGGCATTGAGTTTATACATACAGAAACATGTATATGGAATTCGCAAAGGCAATATGCCTTGAATATGCTGCAAAAGTATGGTATGGCTGATTGTAAGCCAATTTCTATGCCTTTAGATCAGAATTTGAAATTGGATACTACATCAGGTGAAGCATTGGAAAATGCTACTATGTACAAGAAAATTGTGGGAAGTCTTATATATCTTACAATTACAAGGCCTGATTTAAGCTACATTGTTGGACTTGAAAGTCAGTTTATGCAGGTTCCCAGGAAGCCACATTTGGATGCTCTAAGGCGCACTCTACGTTATGTGAGTGCTACTTTGGATTATGCATTGTTTTATGAAGCTGGTGTAGATTTGCAGGTTCATGGATACACCGATGCAGATTGGGCTGGTAGTACTCCAGATAGAAGATCTACTAGTGGATTTCTTTTCTCACTTGGAGGTGTAGCTATTACATGGAGCAGTAAGAAGCAACCCACTATTGCTTTGTCGAGTACAGAGGCTGAGTATAGAGGTGCTGCAATGGCAGCATGTGAGGCATCATGGCTGGAGATGTTACTTGCAGATTTAGGTGTGGAAGTGCAAAAGCCTATCACTATCTATTGTGATAACCTTAGCAACATACAATTAGCATGGAACCCTGTTTTCCATGCTAGAACAAAGCATATCGAGGTACATTATCACTTCATCAGAGAGAAGGTATTAGCAGGTGATATTGATCTTGTTTATGTGAGAACAGATGAGCAGGTTGCTGATATTTTCACCAAAGCACTTGGAGTTGAGAAGTTGAAGAAGTTTCGGAAGATGCTTGGATTACAGGATATGGCATTGAGCTTGAGGGGGAGTGTTGAGATATCAAGCTCAACATGTGATGATCCAGGATGACACGTACCAGTTTTTCTTTTCTCTGACATGTATAGTGGTCACGCCGGTATATGTCAGGGATACTTCATTGACCTTTATTAGATTTATCTACCAAGAGTGATGGCACATTTGTTTCTTGCCAGCTCACTCATTCGCGGACATTAGGTTTTTCCTTATGTACTGGTCTTTATATATTGCACTGGTTGTATTCTTGTTTTTAGGTCATTCTTGTACATTCCTTTTATGTAATAGAAGAAGAAGAAGAAGATCATTCTTCCTTGCCTCAATCTGTGTGTGTGCTTCTCCTTGAGAGTGAGAGTGTGTGTGTGAGCTCTCTTCCTTATCTCCTTCCTCGTGACAATAACAATGTCTTTTCTCACTCCAATACTTGTAGAAATATCTTTAAGCACACAATAGGGATTTGTGAATGCTTTTATGAATAAGTATAAATTAATGTAACTTCATGTGCACATATGAAATCATATCAAAACTAACTTTGATGCACATCCCAATGTTATTTTCATAAGACTAGAAAAGAAAACAATGCAAATTGATAAATTATGATGCAAAAAAAATATCAAATGAATGTACTTAAGAGAAAAAATTTGATGCAATGTTATAAGAATAAATTCATTCCTAACCCAAATGATACTAAATGTGATTAAGAACTCTTAATCATCATAATTGAATACTTACGTCAGTTAGAAAGAGTTTCTTGCCACTCAATAGCATGTAAAAGCTTATGCAAAGATCACTTGCAAAAGTCAAAATATGGCATATAACCATTTAAAAGAAAAGCTTTGAAGTTTAGACTCTTTAAAAGTTTTAATTTCTCGATTTGGACCTTCCACGAAGAAGTCACGGCCAAAAAGTGGTCATAGGTGGATGTGTAACATCTCTCTTTGAAGAGATATGTAGAGAATTAAGTGCCCTATACATGTGATCTCTTATACCCCAATTATGGCTTGCATTTGTTTATTGGAAAGCTCTTATATTTCGTGGTCTATATCAAGTGATATCTTTTGATTTGGATAAGAAATGAGTGAGTTATTATCAAAAGAGTACACCTATGTATGACCTTTTTCACCATCTATTGAAGCTTATGAAGAGATTGAGCTCCTCAATGGGGAGGATAGAGCTTCCACACATGTAGATACAACTAAGCTGAATGTGTGTGTTTGCCTTCTATCGCACATACCCATGAAGTGATACCAAAAATATGTATGAATAGACACGCCTTAGCTCTTATTCTCCATCTACAAGAGGAGAAGAATAGCTAGATGATGCTCATTCTATCTGGTCCACACTTGGGCATGACTAAGGTGATAATGGCAACCACTATGAGCATTCATGGGAACCCCTAAGCTTTCTCTAGGAGGCATTGAACATGTGGCTGTCCTCATTTGAGGGGTCTTTAAGCCATATTATCTTTTGTAGAAGGTTAAAGGCATGATGGCTTGTGAGATCACGAACAGGCTGTGAAGAATAGGATCCAGAAATCAGCCATGTAGCCCTATCTTGCTCAGCTTGACATTAGGAAAAGAGACACAAATACTATTTCGTTCTCTCTCTTGGAGTTCCATATGCTCAAGATCAAATGTTCTCTGATACCAAATGTGAGACTCTTCTCACAAAGAGAATTGAAAATGAAATGTGTGCTACTCTCTAGTGTGACATGTGGCCATCATGAAGACTCACTCTACTTTCTAAGATGGAACCTTAGGATAGCCCCTCGAGATAGGAACCTTAGCAACTCATGTTCTTGTTCCAACACACATTCATATGTAATCCAGCTTGGATATATCTCTAACATTAATCTCTTCGTGCATGGCCTGTTTCCACTATGGCTTCTTTTTTGCTTCCTCATATGACGAGGGTTCTTCAGAGTTCATGTCATGAGCCACATATATAGAATTATTAGTGATGAATGAGGTATCATATCCAAACTTTTTGACTTCTTGTTTTCCCTTGTGGACCTTCTAATTTTTTGATATGGTACCCCTACATCTGTTAATTTCTGCATTTTGGTTGTACCTTTAGAGTTCCAAGATTTGATCTCCCTTCTAGGTGTATTCTAATCATCCTTTGATTCACTTGATAGTGTGTATGAAGTTTTTCTTGATCCTGTTGGAAAAATATCCTCCAAATCTTGGGGCGATTCGATTTTTGTGCAATCATCTTCAAATCAAGATTTATTTTCATCAAATACTACATGTTGACTTATTATGAATCCTTTAGTGATATGATTATAAAGATTTTCACCCTTTTGGTTCAGGTCATAGCCTATGAACACACATTTCTCTACCTTGGGATCTATCTTCCCTCTCATTCATGAAGGTATGTGTGCATATGCAATACATCCAAATATTTTGCAATGATCCAAGCTTGGTATTCTTCCATTCCATGCTTCATGGGGTGTCATACTTTCTAAGAATTTTGAGTGTAACCTATTGATAAACTAAGTGATAGTGGATGATACCTCTAGTCATAGGTAATAGGGAAACTTTTGTCATTAAGCATTGTCCTTGCTCCTTCCACAATGGTCTTATTTCTTCTATCTGTTACAACATTTTTCTTAGGTGTGTATCTTGTTATAATCTCTCTTTTGATTTGTCTCTCTTTGAAGAAGGAATCAAACTCTTCCTCGCTATTAAAATAGAACCTCTTCAATGTCTAGATGGTTTGATTCTTGATAAGTTCAATATACCTTTTGAAACATGAAAACACTTCATCCCTATGATTTATGAAATAGACTATAACCCATTTTTGACAATCAACAATGAAAGACACATAATACCTTGACTCTGAGACAAATGGTTCATTATTTGTTCCCCAACACCACCGAAATAGGATGAATCCACCCACCTACTAGCCTACCATAGTGCATTGGCACACACACACACACACACAGATATATATATATATATATATATATATATATATATATATATATATATATATATATATATATATATATATATATATATATATTCTTTCCTTTTTCACTTTTTTGTTTAGTTTCTCGAGTCTTGAAAATTAGAGAGAAAAAGAAAAGCTTTTAAAGCCTGCCTTTTTCACACATCACTCACATTCAAAAAATCCCATTTCAACTGATATATGGACCTTGCTTTTGTCACAAATCTCCAAAACATAGGTTTTATATATAGGGTAGTTGACCTAGTCCTTCATAAGTCGATACAACTAGTTACTTGTGTTAGTCACCCTTAAGCCTATCCTCTGATGATCACTTTGTTTGAGTATTATAGAGTTCTCAACTAAGCTCTTTTTGTGCTCTTTAATTGATGAAATCCCTAAGGTGATTCAAGTTTAGCCTCAACAGCCTTGTCACCACTTTGTATGACCATTTGATATGCCCAAACCCAATTGATATCATTCTCATCACTACTTTGTATGACCATTTGATATGCCCCAACCCAATTGATATCATTCTCATCACTAGGTTAACCTTGAACAAGATCATAATAAAAATACCTATCCTCCAAGTTTTCCACCCAATACCCCAAATAAGCCTTGAATTGAGTAAAAGAAAAGTCAATCTCAAAGTCTTGGTTCATGGAACATACCAACTAGTGGGCATCTTCAATATCGTAATTGATCCTTATATCCTTAATAGAAGATCCCAATATTTGCAGACATCTGATCCAAAAAAATATATCACAAGATCGAAAAGAGCACTCTTTATTCATGATCTTCCATTTCATCAACTACTTTCTATAATTTCTAAATTACATAGAATTTGATTCATTAGATTTTTTAAAATTATAAAAAGAAGAAGAAAACACATATGTACATATACATTCTTTTCACCTTTTGGTAAATGATAAAAAAAGTTATACTAATTATCCTATTTCCATTGTCATCTCCATATGACTTTACATGAAGCGTGTTCACTATTACTGGGATACTTTCTCCATTTACGTCTTGAGTTTGCAGAGAGCCATTTGGATTCACCTCAGCTACTTTGAAGGGACTTGCCCATTTAGTTTACAACTTACTTGGAAATTTATAGTACTTACTATCATATTAGTAACGTATCTCCCTCTATAGCATAATTCCTAAGATTTTGGTCTTGCTCATGCTTCTTCCACTTTTGGATTGCTTCCAAACTTGTGCTAATAGTCTCCTATCTTCTAGTTTTATTAGTTGGATGAGTCTCTTCTTTAGGGATTCTTCCCCTCCAAGTCTTGATTCAATTTTGATTTGTAATATGGGGGCTTCCTTCTCTATAGAAAAACTTCCTCCTCCCCATACACCAATGAAAATGGTGTGCATGTGGTGATCATGCGATACTATTAAAAATAAAGAAGTAAGGTCATATATATTTCTGCAAAAAGGATTTTTTTCAAATGGAAGGAAAATACAAAAATGAAAAATGGAAGCATTTACTTCATCAAGTAGTGGAGATCAAAAGAGAATCAATCAAAAGAGAATCAAATCC
Source organism: Ceratopteris richardii (assembly GCA_020310875.1). Classification (NCBI taxonomy): domain Eukaryota; kingdom Viridiplantae; phylum Streptophyta; class Polypodiopsida; order Polypodiales; family Pteridaceae; genus Ceratopteris; species Ceratopteris richardii. The sequence continues at coordinate 21,482,128 of CM035410.1, forward strand.
AAAAAAAGCTGAACTAGAAGAGGAGTGGCTACTCAAAGTAGTGGAAGAGTTATGGAGAAGAGCTCTGAAACTCATCATGAGAGTTTTTGGTCCTCTCCCCAATTTGAGCTAGCCTTTCCCCCCCCCCAGGCTTACGACTAAGGCGGCGACCAAGGCATAGACCTTGGCATACCTTGTCATCCGAGTCACCGAAGTCACCGTTGGCGCTGCTGGCTGCGCGCGAGGGAGGACCTCAACGATCAAGGAATATAGAGGTTCCCGGTACTTCCCGGGAGGTCACCCATCCCGGTACTGTTCCCCCCATTGCTCGCTTAACCGTGGCAATCTCTTGCCACTAAGCTACACTCTTGTGGTGTTTGAAGAAGGGGAAAGACTAAGGTTGACGTTACCTTGAACAAGTTTTGGTCCCTCAAAGCTTCATTTTTTGCTTTCAAAGCCTATTTCTGAAGCAATTTTGGGGTGGTTTTTGGAGCCATTTCGGAGTACTTTCGCACATAGTTCTCTTCGCACAGGTCCAAGAACATCAAGAAGAGTGTTGCTTGTACTTCTCAGACAATAAATATCAACCTTTGGGGCTGTATTTTCAGCCACACTCGTAAAACTACAGGTTTCTCGAGGGGTTTTCAATTTTGGTGGGAGCAGTCACTGCAAATTTATGCAGGTTTTTAAAGCCTAAAACATCAGACTTGACAGACACTTGCAGGTGTTATTGGCTAGTTTTTGGGCTGTGTATTCAGCCTTTTAGTGTCATTTTACTGCATATATTGAGCACATACACACCATGTACGCTTCTGTGGATACCGCTTATGTACGTCCATGTGGTCATTGATATAGCGGTTAGGTTCTTTGCATAAAGACTTTTACGTTTGATAAAGAGGGTCGTGGTGAGGTTTTCTTAACTGGGAGACACCCAGATGTCGGGGTCTCTTCGGTGATGCAGGTGGAAGACTTACCTAGCCTCGCCATAGGAGATGTATGATAGTTGTTCATAGGTGCTCGATAAGCCTAGTTGGCTTCTATTGGGTAACTGATTATATGCAGTGGAGTCAGTGATTCACCATGCAGGTAGACATGTCAGTACTTGCAGTTTTATGATACTTTGACACTGGTCATATGCTAATTTTGCACAGGATACTCTGGCAAAATTTTTCCAGATTTCTAGTTTAGTCAACTATACAGTGGTCGATTTACTCCTTGATACACTTATTTGTTGGTGTTTGGACTCTTCTAGCTCATTATCATTCTATTCAGTTCTCTACGATCATGGCATCAGAGGTCTCAGGCACATCCAGTGGATCAGGGTCTAGTGCTAGTGTTCCGAGGAGGAGCTATAACTTGCAGGGCAAAGACCATTTTGAGATCCGAAAATTTGATGGTACAAAATTTGCTCTATGGAAGAATCAGATTAAAGTGTGCTGATTCAAAGGAGGCAATGGAAGCCAGTAAATGGGATTTCAAAGAAGCATGCTGACATGGATGAAGATGATTGGGATGAGTTAGATGAAATGGCCAGGTCTACCATTCGCTTGCACTTGGCAGATAATGTTTACTTTACATTATTAGACTGTGAAAGTGCAGAGGAGCTTTGGAAGAAGTTATGCAATACATATGAAAAAGAGACGGCATCAAATAAAGTGTATCTGATGAGAAAATTATATGACCTTCGTATGAAGGACACAGATAGTGTTGCTGCTCATCTAAATGAGTTTGATGCTATATTCTCCCAGCTACAGGCTCAGAAAATGGATATGGATAATGAAATGAAAGCAGTATTGTTGTTATGCACCCTGCCATCATCATGGGATACGTTTTGCACGGCTATTAGCAACAGTGCACCTGCTGGTAAACTCCTCTATGATGACATATGTGGAGCACTCTTGAGTGAGGAGATTCGTAGAAACTCTATGGTTGGCACTCAGAGTGGAGATGCATATAATGTTCATGATTCTTACCAAGGAAAGAATCAACAACGTGGCAGGAGCAAGAACAAGGAAAAGAATGGTCAACGGAATAAGAGTAGAAGTAAATCAAGGAAGAGGGATATTGAATGCCATTATTGTGATAAGAAAGGACACATGAAGAAAGAATGTTATGCATTAAAGAATGCTAAAGGTAAAGGACAGAATGTTGATGGGCATGTTAAACAGTTACCTGCACCATCTACTGCGACTGTGAAGACTGAAGAAATTAATGCTATTTCTAATGATGCTGATGTGTTGACACTTGATAGTACTGTGCCATCTGAGGCACTTATGGCCGATTCTCTTTCCCACACCTGGCTGCTAGATTTTGGTGCTTCTTTCCATGTGACACCACATAGAGAATGGTTCTCTAATTATGCAACAAAGTCTCTTGGTACCGTGAGACTTGGTGACTCTTACCAGTGTGACGTTGTGGGGATTGCAGATGTGGTTGTGCAGTTCATTGATGGTTCAAAATTTACTATGCATAATGTACGCCATGTACCTCAGTTATCATGTAGTTTGATGTCAGTTGGTCAACTTGATGACCTTGGTTACAAGGCGGTCTTCTACGCTCAGTCCTTTCGTATATCAAAGGGCAATATGGTTATTGCAAAAGGAAGCAAAGTTGGCTCACTTTATCCTTTATTTGTATCACAAAAAGAACACTTGTTAGCTGTTACTGAACAACCTATGGCTTGTATTTGGCATGGTCATTTGGGCCATATATCTGGTAGTGGAATGGAAAATCTTTCTCACTTTGGCTACTTACCTATGTTATCTTTCTCTGATTTTTTATTTTGTGAGCATTGTCAATATGGAAAGCAAACCAGAAATGTGCATAGAACGCACATTAAATCTTCAATTCAGCCTTTAGATCTTGTTCATACAGATGTGTGTGGTCCTATGCCCACTAGGTCCTTAGGTGGTTCTCTTTACTTTGTCACTTTCATAGATGATGCTACTAGAAAAGTCTGGGTATATCCTATCAAATCAAAGGATGATGTATTCCCTACTTTCAGAAAATGGCTTGCTTCAGTTGAGATTGAAAAAGGAACTAAGCTTAAGGCTTTACGTTCAGATAATGGGGGTGAGTATACCTCACATGAATTCAGCCTTTTCTGTCAGTCTACAGGGATTCCTAGAGAGTTTATAGCTCCTTATACCCCATTACAGAATGGTGTAGCTGAGAGGATGAATAGAACTATTCAAGATAGAGTAGTCTCTATGTTGCATCATGCAAACCTCTCACAAGGTTTTTGGGTAGAAGCAGTATTGACTGCAGTTCATGTGATTAACCTTTCACCTAGTACTGCAAAAGGTCTGAAAGTGGCACAAGAGTTATGGACAGGGAAACCACCATATTATGATCATCTTCGAGTTTTTGGGTGTGAAGCATATGTTCATATACCCAAGAATCTTAGACAAAAGTTGGACCATAAGTCAAAGAAATGCATTTTTCTTGGATATGGTCGAGAAGGACAATTTGGGTATCGCTTATGGGATCTTGAAACACGGTCAGTGATCAGAAGTAGTGATGTCATTTTTAATGAGTCTAAGATGCATAAACAGCCCATTAAGGAGGTTGAAGTGAGAAGAGTGGTGTTTGATGATACTAGTCCTCCGGTTAGCATGCATAAAATGCTGCACATAGGGATGTTCAAGAGAATGTCCATTCAGATCAATCTGCACATGTTCTTGTTCAACAACCATTGAGACGTTCTGCACGTGTCTCATATCCACCTGATAGATATGTTCGAGGTTTAGATTTTGTTATGCTAACAGATGCCGGTGAGCCTTCTTGCTACAAAGAGGCTATGCAGACAGAGGATCATGTCAAGTGGGAGCGTGCCATGAAGAGTGAGTTGGATTCTATTCACAAGAATGGTACTTGGGACTTAGTACCTTTGCCAAAGCGCAGAAAAGCTTTACCATGTAAATGGGTATATAAGCTGAAATTCACATCAGATAGTGCTTCTCCAAAATATAAAGCACGACTTGTTGCAAAGGGTTTTAAGCAACAACATGGTGTTGATTTTGAGGAAATCTTCTCTCTAGTGGTCAAGATGACTACTTTGCACATGTTGCTTGGATTCGTTGCAATGGAGGACTTAGAGCTAGTCCAAATGGATGTGAAAACCACTTTCTTGCATGGAGATTTTACAGATGAGATCTATATGGAACAACCAGAGGGTTATGTAGTTCCTGGCAAGGAAAGTCTAGCTTGTAAGCTCAAGAAGAGCTTGTATGGACTTAAACAGTCTCCTAGACAATGGTACCAAAAGTTTGATGCTTTTATGAAGTCCCAAGGCTATTCTCGAAGCAACGAGGATCATTGTCTCTACACAAAGAGATGTTTTGATGGCAGCTTGATATGCTTGATACTTTACGTCGATGATATGTTGATTACTGGGAAGTCCTCTTATGATTTGTCACTTCTCAAAAAGAAGTTGAGTCAGACATTTGATATGAAGGATTTGGGGGATGCCAAACATATTCTTGGCATGCGCATTACTCGTGATAGGAGTAAAAGATGCATATACTTGTCTCAAAGTGAGTACATATCCAAAGTACTTCACCGATTCAATATGCAAGATGGAAAGGCATTGAGTACACCTTTACCCACATATGTGAAATTGAGCAAGGGTGACTGCCCCAAATCAGATGAGGAAAAGGAATTCATGACCAAAATCCCCTATCAGTCTGCTGTTGGTAGTCTCATGTATGCTATGGTAGCTACGAGACCAGACATTGCATTTGCAGTGGGAGTTGTGAGTAGATATATGTCTAATCCTGGCAAGAAACATTGGGAAGCGGTCAAAATGATTAATGGTAGCACATCATTTTGTCCGAAGACCATCTGAAATAGGGTGGCATTGAGTACCGTTTTATAGGCAACTCGGTAGGCCCAAACAGCATGATGAAGTTGTTTGTCCCAATCATTTACCAATTTTGTCAATACATTACATAGGATCTTGTTGGTGCTCTCAGCTTGTCCATTAGCTTGTGGATGATAGGGGGCAGACTTCTTATGTATCACCAAGAACTCTTGGAGGAGATTTTCAATGACTTCATTCAAGAAGTGTGTGCCTCTATCGTTCACTAACTCTATGGGTAGCCCGTATATAGTGAACACGTTCTCAAATAAAAACTTAGCTGTAGTTTGAGCATCGTTCTTTGTTGTGGCTTTGACTTCTACCCACTTTGTGAGGTAATCCGTGGCTACAATAATGTACTCGGCATGGGACTTTCTAGCTGGCGGATTAATAGGACCTACAAAGTCTATACCCCACTTCGAGAATGCGTGTCCTCCCATCATTGGTCTCAGAGGCATCTCATCTTTTCTTATCGGATATTGTGCCTGTTGGCATGTGTCACATTTCTTGACATAGGTATGTGCATCCATATGAAGAGTGGGCCACCAAAGTCCTGAGAATAGAATGGTCTTAATTACTTGGTCAGGACCAAAATGTCCGCCTGCAATACTACTATGGGCAGTTTCTAAGATTTTCAAATAGTCTGATTCATGGACACACAATCTTAAGTAACCATCTTTGCCTCTCCGGTATAGGTTGTCTCCTACTAAGGCATAGTCCTGAGCCTCTTGCTCCATGCTTCGTTTTCTTGCTAGACTAGCCTCGCTAGATAGTGTTTCTGATCTCATAAATTCTACCAATGGAGCACTCCAATATGGAATTAACGATATGTGATAAAGAGTCTCATGCTCCACCGGGGTTCTCTTCTGGCACACTGGACAATTCTTGATCCACTCATGAATATATTTATCCATAATAGGCCAATACACTCCTAAACGTCTTAGATTTTGCAGTGTTCGTTGTTTAGAATAGTGATTCCCTAGAAATCCTTCATGGGCTTGTTGCAACCAACTATTGTGTTCATTTTCCTCGACACAACAAGCTAATACACCTTCTGTATCTTGTTTATACATGCTTCCTGCCAATATTTGATAGCTTTGTGACCATACAATTTCATCCTTGTTCGTCTTCACATTCTTGTTTGCAGGTCCGAAGGTTAGGACAGGCACCAACTTATTGGCCCATTTAGGAACAACTTCTAAATTGAACAGATAAGCATCGAGCAATTCATCAGACACTCCTTGTGGTGACTCGCCTAAAGTGATGTGAGAAAGGTGATCTGATCTGAGGTGGGTCTTACCTTTCCTAACAACCACTTCAAAGTCATATTCCATTAGTAAGAGGAACCATCTTACTAAGCGTCGGGTATTGCAAGGTTTATTGACCAAATATAATAGGGCTTGATGATCAGTGAAAAACTTAAACCTGTTGGCCAATAGATAGTGTCTAAACTTCTTTACATCATATACCATGCCTAAACTGTTGGTGCAATTCAAGCCATCACACTTGGCTAGGACAATTGGTTTGAAGACTCTACATAAGGGAAGACCCATAGGAACTTATGCTTAAAAGTTTCTTACCATTTTACTCTTTTGTAAAAGTCCAGAATGACTTGGCATCTCATGTAATCATACCTACTTGATTAGAGTCATGGAAAAAGTAGTTGAATGGTTGAAGGAATATCTCAATCAACTTTTAGGTGAAAGATTCTAGGGAGCCTTAGTTTGAATTTGAAATTCAAATTAACTTCCAACTCCTATAAAAACTACAAGGAAAAAGTCGCGGGTGTCCTTCATCAATCCCGAGGCTGTTCTGTACTATCCATTGAGTGTGTGAGGCCTACATCATAGCCTACACCTCTGAGGACCATTGTGCTATGTTGATCATGCCAATGGGAATGTACATTCATATGATATAATACAAATACTTACATTCATCATCTCTGTTTTGTCTGAGTTATCTACTCCAAGTCTGTCAACTTCAAAGGAGCATATCTCAGGATCTACTGAGCCAAATCAAGTGATTCAAAGCATATTGAAACCAGCTCTAAGTCTAAGATACACCTACAAAGTTTCAAGTCAATTGGATCAACCATCTCGGAGAAATCTTGATCGAAGTGCACACTGGTCTGTGTCTGCAGAGTTCCTAAAAAGTCGGGGGTACATATAATTTTGCTAAATTGATTTCTCAGTGAGTAGTTTATCATTTCTTATCATTCCACTTGCAAATGATAGCTTGTTAAGCTAATTTAATATATCCAGAAGGAATTAGATCAATTGTTAGTGTGCTGGTCACACTGAGTAAAAGACTGAGCAGGTATCAAGACAAAATTAGAAAGTTTTCAAGACTAGTGAAGTGCAAACTCATCTGTTTTGATCTAATCATTAGTCAAATCATTTCCAAAGTACATATAGCATATTTTGGTATCATTTGGAAGCTCAAGGAGTCTACTAAACATATCTGGAATCAAAGGAGGGCTGGTGTGAAGCAGGTATAGCAGCACCAACTCAATCTCTTGAGTGCATCCAACCATCACTCCCAACAGTGGTATCAGAGCAAATAAGGTAAACATGGGAGATGGTTTTCCTTCATTCCTTGACAAATTGGACAGGAACAACTACCAAGCTTGGTCTCTGAGGATGAAGACCTATCTACAAGGAAGGAGCTTATTTGGATACATATCAGGAGATGAGGAATTGCCCTCATTTAAAACTAGAGGACTACCCACAAAGGATGAACATGAGAGGCTCAACCAATGGTGTGCAAAAGATGCTTTGGCAAGGTCCTACCTTCTAAACTCTATATCTGATTTTCTTTTACCTCATGTAAGGAATTGTAAGACTTCCCAAGAGACTTGGGAAACCTTGTCAACATACTTCTCTTCCAACACAAGGGCCAGGAAAAATCAACTGTGGATTGAATTCACAACCCTTAGGAAGCAGCCCAAGCAATCAGTCTCAGAGTATGTGACAAAGATTAAAGATGTGGCAGACCAATTAGCAAGCATTGGAGAGGAGATTGAAGAGGAGCAAATGGTCAGGCAAGTAACAAATGGACTCAAAGCAGATGATAAGTGGGAAAGTTTCACCACTGCAATGGACCTCTATATGGACATGCATACCCCAGATCTCACAACACTCATGGGCCAACTATTCACACATGAAGCAAAGTTTACAAAGGCAGGAGATCAATCAAAAGGTAACAACCCCTCTGCTCTCTATACTGATAAGAAAGTTAAGGATAAAGGTAAAGGGAAGAAACAGGATGAAGAAGGCTCTACCTCTCAAGCTAATTATGCACGGAGAGGTAGATCATCTAGAGGAAGAGGTAGAGGAGGTAAGTCAGGTAGGGGGAGACCCTACAACTCATCACCATGCAACATTTGTGGATTGTCCAATCATACCACAGATGAATGCTACAAAAACTACAAGAATCAGAGAGGAAGAGGCTACTCAAGAGGTGGATACTCTCAAGGGAGAGGCAGATTCAACCAACATCAAAGCTACAATGGATACAACAATCAATACAACAACAATTACAACCACAACCACAATGGTAACTACCAAGGTGGATTCAGAAATAGAAGAGATTACAACAATTACACAGAGGAGCAAGATGACTCCCTATTGATCATGAATATGACCTCCAAGGCAGGTACAAATGATGATCATTTATTTTATATTGACTCAGGATGTTCTAACCATGTAGCTGGCAATGTGGCACTACTTTCTAATTTGGAAGAACCCAAGGGAAAACATCAGGTACAAACAGGTGATAACACTAAACATTCTGTTGTTAAGATTGGAAATGTAAAGACATGTGATGGTAACCAGAACCTATTGAGCAGGGTACTCTATGTACCAACCATCACTAAGAATCTAATGAGTGTTGGTCAGATTGTGGAGAAAGGTTTGCAGGTCAGATTCACACAACATGGAGCATATGTGGAGGACCCAAGACATGGATTCAGAAGGATAGCCAAGGGAGAAAAATCAGGTAGATTGTTTACTTTTGAGCTAGAAGACACCAAGAACATTACTTTGTATAATTACAAGGATCAAACACTTTCAGAGTTAGAAATATGGCACAAGAGGTTAGGTCACATAGGTGAAAGAACCCTAAAGCAAATGTGCAGGGATCAATGTGTGCTTGGGATACCTAATGTGTCCAAGCAACACATGATTTACAAGTGTGGAGCATGTCAGTTTGGTAAGTCTCACAGGTTGCCCTATTCAAGGAAAGGTTTCATGCATGAAGACTACCTAGATTTGGTACACACAGATGTTTGGGGACCTAGCAAGGACCCTTCCATTTCAGGTTCAAGGTATTATGTGTCCTTCATTGATGATTATAGCAGATGGACCATCTTATACTTTATGAAGCATAAAGATGAAGTTTTTAATTGTTTCAAGAGGTATCTTGCACTTGTTGAAAATCAAACAGGAAGAAGCTTGAAGAGGCTAAGGTCAGATGGTGGAGGAGAATACTTCTCCAATGAGTTTGAAGATTTCTTGCAGGAAAGAGGCATCAAAAGGGAGATTACTACAAGGTACTCACCTGAACAAAATGGGGTAGCTGAAAGAAGGAATAGACTCATTGTAGAAACAGCTAGGTCTATGCTTAATGAAAAGAAATTGCCAAATTATCTTTGGGCAGAAGGTGTATCCACTGCCACCTATCTCATAAACAGGTTGCCATCCAAATCACTTGATGGCATGACACCATATGAAGCTTGGCATGGTAAGAGACCATCTCTGGATCATTGTAAAATCTTTGGCTGTGTAGCATATGTGCATATTCCCTCACAGGTAAGGGGAAAGCTAGATCCTAAAGCTGAAAAATGTATCTTCATTGGTTATGATTTGAACCAAAAGGGATACAGGTTCTATAACCCAACAAACAAAGGCTTCAAGGTAAGCAGAGATGTCATCTTTGATGAGAATGACTCATGGTATGAGAATGAATGCATGAAGGTTAGTCTACCCTATGATATGGAAGAAGATTTCCCAAAGCTCACCAAGGAGGAACCAATCCAGAAAGATGAATCAAGCTCAGATGATGATGATACAATTAATCTTGAGGAGTTCAAGGCATGGAAATCCAAAGGAAAGATGAAGATGAAAAAGCTAGAGGATATACCAGAATCCTCGACTCAAGCAATTAGAAGATCTCAGAGAGAAAGCAAAAGACCAATCAGATTTGGATATGACACATCACTTGTAGCTAAACATTCTGTATATCTTGCAAAGGATTTGTTGAATGAAGAACCAGGTACCTATGAAGAAGCAATCACCAAACCAGAATGGAAAGGAGCTATGGATGAAGAAATGGAAGCTCTCAAAGAGAGTGATACTTGGGACTTGGTACCCAAGAAGGACTCTATGAAGGTGATAGGATCCAGATGGATCTACAAGCTAAAAAGGAATTCAGATGGAACAATAAACAGGTACAAAGCTAGGTTGGTAGCCAAGGGTTTTGCACAAACCCAAGGCATTGATTATGAGGAGACATTTTCTCCTGTGGTTAAGATGCCAACTATCAGAATATTGGTGAGTGTAGCTGCATCCAAGAATTGGAACATGTACCAATTAGATGTCAAGAATGCTTTCTTGAATGGATAGATATCTGAAGAAGTCTACATGTCACAACCACCTGGCTATGAAGACCCCAAGAAGGTAAATTATGTTTGTAAATTGAAGAAGGCTCTATATGGTTTGAAGTAGGCACCTAGAGCATGGAATTACAGGTTGACAACCTACCTTCAAGACCAAGGATTTGTGATGAGTAAAGCTGATACTTCTCTATTCATAAAGAGGAGTAACACAGAGGTAATCTACTTGTGTGTTTATGTTGATGACATCATTATTACAGGCAATGATGTCAATGGGATTAGACACATCAAAGGACAGATGATGAAGGAGTTCAAGATCAGTGATCTAGGATTATTGAAGTACTTCTTAGGTCTTGAGTTAGTCTACACCAACTCAGGTATATATATCACTCAAAAGAAGTATGTACAGGATATGGTCAAGAAGTTTGGTTTGCAGGATGCTAAAGTATCTACTACTCCAATGGAGGTCAACCTAAAGCTAAGTGCTCATGAAGGAGAAGAAGTCCAAGACATCACAGGATATCAAAGCATGGTAGGTAGTTTGAACTATGCTACCTTGACTAGAATTGACATAGCATATGGAGTTAGTGTGCTTAGTCAATTCATGCACAAACCAAGGGTACCTCACCTAGAGGCAGCAAAGAAGATCTTGAAATACTTGAAGGGAACTCAAAGCCATGGTTTGTACTTTCCTTATACATCAGATATTGATATTAAAGTTTATTCAAATGCAGATTGGGCAGGATGCAAGGATGATAGGAGGAGCACATCAGGTTACATTTGTTTTGCAGGAGATAAGCCTATTTCTTGGTCAGCCAAGAAACAACCTACAGTGGCATTGTCATCCACTGAAGCAGAGTATAGGGGGCTTGCCAATGCCACTCAAGAAGCTATCTGGTTGAAGCTCTTGTATACAAAGTTGGGTCTATACACTAGACCTCCAATTATCTTTGGAGATAACACTAGCTCTCTTCACCTTGCAGCTAATCCAATATATCATGCTAGAACCAAACACATAGAGGTTCATTACCACTATGTGAGAGAGAAGTTGCTTAGCAAAGAGATTCAATTGACTTATGTGTCTACTAATATGCAATGTGCAGATTTACTCACTAAAGCATTGGATGGAAACAAGCTATGCAGATTCAAATCCATGATTGGATTGCAGGATGTGATTGAAGACTAAAGATGAAGAAGATGAAGACTTAAGCCAAAGTGTTTGGCTTGAGGGGGAGCTGTTGGTGCAATTCAAGCCATCACACTTGGCTAGGACAATTGGTTTGAAGACTCTACATAAGGGAAGACCCATAGGAACTTATGCTTAAAAGTTTCTTACCATTTTACTCTTTTGTAAAAGTCCAGAATGACTTGGCATCTCATGTAATCATACCTACTTGATTAGAGTCGTGGAAAAAGTAGTTGAAAGGTTGAAGGAATATCTCAATCAACTTTTAGGTGAAAGATTCTAGGGAGCCTTAGTTTGAATTTGAAATTCAAATTAACTTCCAATTCCTATAAAAACTACAAGGAAAAAGTCGCGGGTGTCCTTCATCAATCCCGAGGCTGTTCTGTACTATCCATTGAGTGTGTGAGGCCTACATCATAGCCTACACCTTTGAGTACCATTGTGCTATGTTGATCATGCCAATGGGAATGTACATTCATATGATATAATACAAATACTTACATTCATCATCTCTGTTTTGTCTGAGTTATCTACTCCAAGTCTGTCAACTTCAAAGGAGCATATCTCAGGATCTACTGAGCCAAATCAAGTGATTCAAAGCACATTGGAACCAGCTCCAAGTCTACTATACACCTACAAAGTTTCAAGTCAATTGGATCAGCCATGTCGGAGAAATCTTGATCGAAGTGCACACTGGTCTGTGTCTGCAGAGTTCCTAAAAAGTCGGGGGTACATATAATTTTGCTAAATTGATTTCTCAGTGAGTAGTTTATCATTTCTTCTCATTTGACTTGCAAATGATAGCTTGTTAAGCTAATTTAATATGTCCAGAAGGAATTAGATCAATTGTTAGTGTGCTGGTCACACTGAGTAAAAGACTGAGCAGGTATCAAGACAAAATTAGAAAGTTTTCAAGACTAGTGAAGTGCAAACTCATCTGTTTTGATCTAATCATTAGTCAAATCATTTCCAAAGTACATATAGCATATTTTGGTATCATTTGGAAGCTCAATGAGTCTACTAAACATATCTGGAATCAAAGGAGGGCTGGTGTGAAGCAGGTATAGCAGCACCAACTCAATCTCTTGAGTGCATCCAACCATCACTCCCAACAGCCTTCTCTCTCAGTTGTTGTATAAGTTCCTTCTGCAGCATTTAGTTGTCTGCTCGCTTATGCTATGGGCAAATCTAGATTGCCTTCACCTGTGGGTTGTGACAACACACATCCTTTTGCATAATTGGATGCATCCACATGTACATGGAATGGCTTATTCCAATCAGGAGTGGTCATTATTGGTGTTGTGCACAGGCGTTTCTTCAGCTCATTGAAGGACTTCTCGCATTCGTTGTTCCACTCAAACTTTTTCAACAAGGCATAAAGAGGCTTACCTATAATTTCATAAATGTGAATAAACCTACGATAATATCCACAATGGCCCATAAAGGCTTGTACCTCTTTAACATTCCTTGGTCTTGGCAGCTCCGCTATGGCTTTTACTTTGTCCTCATCTGTTGATATTCCATTTTTAGAAATAATATGACCTAAGATTTTACCTTGACGTACCATGAACACACACTTTTCTGGGTTCAGACACACTTGGTATTGTCTACACTTGTTTGGTGAGCCCAAATGGTATCACATGAAATGCAAAGACTCCCCACTCTGTGGCAAACGCCGTTTTATGTTGATCTTCTGTGGCAATGGCTACTTGGTTGTAACCTGAAAATCCATAAAGGAAGCTATAAACTTCCTTGCCTGCAACACGCTCCAATAAATGATCAGTGATTGGAAGCGGATAACTATCTCTTACCGTGGCAGCATTAACTTTTTTAAGGTTAATACACACACGTAACTTCCCGTTCTTCTTGGGCACCACTACAATGGGCGACACCCATTCAGTATGCTCAATCTCATAGATAAATCCAACTTCAATCAACCTGTCGATTTCTTCTCTGATTTTAGCTGCATAAGTGTCATTATATGTGTAGGGCTTTTGTTTGGTGGGTTTAGCATCAGCCGTCATGGGGATAGTGTCAAGGGTTCAAGGTTCAACACAACTAAATTATACATTCAAAACATCACACTTCTCACATTGGTCTTCATCTGCATAGACTCTACCCCTAAAACAGAGTATTGTCATTTGTATATTTACACTTATGTTGAATAAAAAATACCTAACGTCACCAGAAATCTCAATCATGCGATGTACAGAATTCACACACTATAGTTTCATGCATGTTTATGCAAAAAGCTATTATCATTCACCCTTCATCGATTCGAGAAATGCGTTCAAGAAGATTACATCACAAGTTTCCAATCTACTGCGAGTACAATGTCGCTAACTGCAAAATTAATAGTTTAGAGTTACATGTCTTGTGAGAGCAAACATCCTCACTACTCCTGTTTTTCACATATTGCGCTCGTATTTTGTGCAGACCTCTCTTCATCTCTCTCCTCTCAGCACATTTTCGATTCTCGCGTACCCTGATATAACTTCCTTGTCTCCTTATGACGTCCCCACAAACTTCGACATAACCGTCTATTAAAATCCGATTCTCCAAAAATAGACATCCAACTAGATAATATCTAAGGTTAACAATCTTTTCATAATTCAAATTAATCATTTATCTTCTAGATTTCCCTGCCTTCAACACCTGGCATAGCCCGGTGCGTAATTTTGTCAAAAATTAGACTCGAATTTTGCAATCCCTTGATCATTTAAAATAATTTCCTTCGACTGCTTAGAAATAGCCACATCCTCTGCTTCCACCTGTCAACTCTGCAGAAGATTAAAATCCTCCTCAGAACCATGCTGCTGTCCTTGAAAGGGTCGATCAACAATAGATTGCTGCTTTTCAATTATCATATCCACCTTTTCTTCTAGCTTCTTCTGCAACAACTGTTCCTATAACTCTTTAATTATCTATACTTGATCTTCAATTTGCTTCTGTTGTTTTTCAATAGCACAAACTAAATCTTTCTCATACTTTGACACAAAGCATGTTTGCACCTGCTCATACTGAATCTTGAACATACTTTGCCAACGACTCTGAAACACACTCCAAATATCTTGAACATACTTATGCAGCTGCTGCTTTAATAATCCTATATCCGAACCTGTCATTAATACAGCATCCAGCTCCACATCTTCACTGCTTAACATCTGCTTCTCCAACACCTGCAATACCTGCATCCTGGAATGAAGAATCACTTGTTCAGTCTGCAGAGTAGCATTAAGTGCCGAAAAATCCATAATCTCTTTTTGAATTTGTTCTTGCATAGACTTCTGCCACTCATCAAATTCCAATATAAACCGCTTTATACTGGACATCTCTATCACTTGTTGCATCTTACTCTGTTGAAATTTCTCTAGTGCTTGCGCCTTTTTATCCAATTCTCCCTGAAGTGTTTCAATATGCCTCTGTAACGACTGATAATCTTCCTTATTAATCAATACTTTTGTCTGCTCATACTTAATCAATTTCTCCTCTTGCAACTCTACAAAATCAGAAACCTCCTGCAATCTCTTCTTCATTCCTAATACATCATTATCTGTATTCTCAATTGTTTGATGCATAACATCCTCCGATAATTTATTCTCAATTGCTTGCAGCTATTCATCCAACTTTCTCTTTTTAGACAACTTAAAACAGTTCCTAGTATTTTTGGATGCTCATCTGCATCTGCCACTTGCAGCAAATTTGCTTCCTCTATCACTGCTATTCGTACATCAGGTTGAATTATCTACATCACAGGTTTCAATTCTTGTACAGTATAACCTGCTCTGAGAAGATCTTCACATGTCTCTAAAGGTCTGCCCATGACCTCCTTCAATGCCAGCTCTTCCTGATCTTTACCCATCAATTCTTCACTATGAATATTTATGTCCTTTGGCCAGGACAACTTCTCACTATCTACCAGCTGCACAAACTCAAACAATGCCACCAAATATGCTGACAGCCTACTATTCGATTGCGTTTTATGTCTATCCCCAACAAATATCTCACTATGCAGGTGATCATGCAACCAATGAGCCCAATTAACCTGTCCACCTGCCTCTGCATAAGCCAAAGGTGCAAAATTTTCTTTGGACATATAACCATATTTGATGATGAAACACAACCTTTTCAAATACCATTTTAATTGCTCTCGTCGGACATAACCTGCATTCTTCATCATGTAATACTGCCGTCCCCCTTCCCTGGGTCCAAAATCTTTCTTCAAGGCCTCCTCCGAGGACTTCGGAATGAGGACATCATTATAAATAGGCAACTTAAATATTTCCGCAACTAATTCCAGTGAAAAGTTTACCTGAAGTGCCAGCTGACCTTTCGTTTTCCTGATGATTTCCAACTGACTCTTTGCATAATAGTTACATCTCCATCTCACCCATGGAAAAGTAGCAAATTGAAATAAGCCAATCCTTCCGAGCCAATTTCCATTTGTGATGGACTGTGTATCAACTTCCACCTTAAAATCTGTAAATGGTGCCATAAGATTTTGTACAAACTTAGTAGTCGCTGATGCCGTTGATATCTCCTCTTCTTCATCCTATAACAGACTATTACTTTCCTCAGTTGTGGTTTCTTCCTTGCGCACAACTGCTTCTCTCCTTCGCATACGTCCCCGCATGACTTCTGGTTCAGTCATCAACACAGTAGTCACAGGAATGGACGTTATCTTGGGGGCCATAAAGTAGAACTGAAAAAAACAGCTCCACGAGTGTGAATGTTCGAACTGCCACTGACAGCAATGGTGGACGTACTTACTCGCGTACCACTTCATGCGACGCAATAATATTCTAGTATGGATCACCTGGAAAATCATCAACAGCCTGTCTCCGCGCATTTCCATAACCCACTCAAAAGATCTTTGACACGTGCCTGAATAATCATGGAACTTAAAACTAATGCGCACATCGAGAATACCAAACTGATATTTAAATTTCTCAACACTACTTTTTATAGTGCTAAAACTTTCGACCACAAAATTCCGACTAACCGTACTTTGCAAGATAATAGCTAGTGGAGAACTATCTTTCTGTTCATGTTCCTCCTGATAGATCTGCTGCTTATACCTCTGCCCACTTGTACTCTTTGTTATACTTGTCACCGGAACTTTATTACTTGCTAACTCGGAATACCACTTTATATCTGCACTCCAATCCAGTAACATCTCCTTGACAATCTTTGGCCTTGAAATAACCCTCAGCAAACTGTTGTACTACAACTTTGGGCATGAAACCCATTGTAATTGTAAGAAATTACTTAATGTAGTTTTGGACCAACACGAACCCAGAAAACAGTTCACCACAGATAAAAATGTAGAGAAATAAACTCTTTTACTATGATGATCACAAACATTGATAACTTGATTTTTAGGATCATGAACAACTTGCACTACATTAGAAGATAACCAATCCAAATGTGGCGGCTTCCCTTGAAATAATTTGAGCCTAAATCCATTGATTGGCTTAACCATCCATGTGCCAAACACATCTGCCACCTGAAAAGTTCCTTGACCTAAATCCTGCACAATCTGATATGGGCCTTTATACCTCAATGTAAGCTTTCATCCATTCTTTTTTGGGACCACTATAATAGGAGATAGCCAAGTCACCTGATTCACAGGTTTGATAAATCTGACCGCCAGTAATTTGTCAATTTCCTCCTTTACCTGTTTAGCAAAATTAGGATTCATTCGATATCTTTGCTGCCCAACGGGGACTGCATCCGTCTTCAAATTAATCCGATGTTGATGCAAACCAGGGTCTGTGCCTTTCACTTGAGAGTAATCCCAAGCAAACACATCTACATACTCTTTTAGTAAGCAAATGAGATCCTCCTTAAATTTTCCTTCCAATGTTTTACCAATCCGCACCATCTTGGGTTCCTCTTCTGTTCCTAAATTAACCTCTTGAAGCTCCTCCTCCTTCACCCGCATAGCCCTTACATACTTCTAATCGTATATCCGTTCCACCAGAGTTATTACCTCTTTCTCTTGTTGTTCCACCCGCTGCTGTACCGGAATTTCCATACTTTGCTCGAATATCTTTTGTATGTGTGCACCTGCAACCTATTCACCTGGAACTAGGCCTTCAACATTCTGCACAACCAGATTATCCTTACTTAATACTCCTGTGACATCAACCTCCAGTACTGGTACCACTGTTGGATTTGCTTGCAGAAACTTTTCCTCTTCATCATCTTCAATCTCGTCCGCTAAATTAATTGACTGAGCCATGAGTGGTTTCTCCTGTACCGACATATTTCTTCTTCCCCGCATGGGGATTGTCAATTGCTTTTTTCCCTTTGTAATCATCACCACATTCAGACCCCAATCCTGCTTGTCTTTAGCCATCCGAAACCAAGGTCTCCCTAACAACATTTCATACGGGTATGCGGACTCAGACATTCTAATAACAATAAAGTTTACCATAAATGTCATTCCTAAAATGATAATCTATTGCTGCTTTAGAATGCCAACCAACTGTACTCGAGTTTGATCCGCCATTTTTACCTGAAAGGGTGCTGGAGCCAATGCCCCTTTGCCCATTTCTATAAAAATATGCTAATCCTCTAGTTATAGTGTACCTGAATTACTGGTACTACAAAGTCAACATCTGCTGGATCAATAGTGGTGGCCGAAGTTGAAGGTACAGACCTACTGCTTGGCTCTGCTTGCTGCCCAAGTAACCACTTCAACAACTTCTCTCGAAATGCTGGTACCAAAGATAACAGTTGATCCAAAGACAACTATAATGGTGAACTAATGATTACGTTAAACCAATCTTTTTCCTGATCATGCGTACTCTGATCCTTGTGCCCCTCTATTATTGAAGGTATCCCATCCACGCCTTGCTGTTGTTCAGTCTCACTTCCACCCCTTGCCTGTTTATGGTGCTCGTCTTGAACTTGCTTCAAGACCTTGTCTCTGATATGCCTTTGTTCTTGCCAAATAATACGTCCTTTACTTTTTGCTCTTGTAACTGCCAACACTTCGAATTCTTTACCTTTCCCACGTTGTTTACAATCACAATGTTATTGGTTATCCTTCTTAACATGTACTCTCTCATATGTACCTGTTGCATCCGTCCCTCTATCGTCTTGATCCGGCCATTCAATAAGCATGGCATTTACCTGAGCCGCCTGTTGCCCCTGTTGTCGATGTTGTCCCTGTTGATTATGCTGATTATACCTGATAATGGGTAACCTCTTTCTTCCCTATGCTTTACCCACAAAGGGAGCTGAACAATATCCACAGGGCATTACCCTTGGTGGTCCACCCTGGTGATTCCCTTGTTGGTTATTCCCCTGCCGATTCCCTTGATCTCTCCATGGAGGTCTTACTTGCTGCTGCCTCTGAAAATTAGCCTACCCTTAGATGGGAATAGCATGATTGGCCGCCACTTCATTGATATTCCTATTATCTTGTCGGGAACTTTGCCCTCTATGCTTAGGGTTATACCAACATTGATTTGTTGTATGTCCCTCTTTATCACAAATATCACAAAATCTCTTTTCCTTTGGAGCTACTATGGAATATCCATGTCTTTTTAACTTATCAATCCATGCCTCCTCTTTACTTTGCTTGACCTTATGCTTGCGATGATTTTTCCCCACTATTTCTTCATCGTGGTCATCAGAGTCAGAATCGTTCCAACTCTTGCCAGATTCCGTTTCTGAATCAGATTCAATCTCTGAACTAGAATCAGAATGCCTCTTTTTTGCTCATCCAAACCTTCTTTCCACCCGTGCCGCTGCTAATACTAATACATCAAAGCCATTTGTAATGTCTACACTTGCAACCGCATGTCTAATTGTGCTTCTTAATCCTTTCAGAAAATATCCTGCCAACATCTCATTAGTAGGTCGTTCATTACCTTGCAATCTTTCCATTAAAGTCCTGAACTTCTGAGCATAGTCTTCCACTAACATGGTTTTTTGTCTGATGGCTCTCAGTTTCCTTAGTGCATCGGAAGGAGTCTTTTCTTTTCTAGATGGTTGCAAAAATGCTATTTTTAAATCATCATATGTAGCAAAATGAGTAATACCATATTGACTGAACCAACTCATAGCTCGTCCTTCCAACGTGGCCGCAAATTGCTGGAGCTTAATGTCATCCCCATAGATAGTTGTGTATCCATTAGCTATCCATTTGATTTCGAATTGAGCCACATGGCAATCAGCATCTTCCTTAGAACATCCTCTGAAATGGGCTGCTTTGACTTTAGGATTGGGAGGTGGTTGAGCCATTGGCTGTGGTTGAGGTGTACACCGAGTTCTTTGACCGGTCGGCAAGTGGGTCAAACTGGAGTCGTCTTCTTACACCTACAGTTACTTATGTTAGGAATAACGCTCCAAGTATACCGCCCACCAACCTTGCCTCTGCTGCAACTGTTTCCCCCTGATCCACTTCCATTTTGAGGTTTTCTTCCTACTCTGCTTCCTACCACTCGTAAAAGTCCAAAGATGACTCCACGTTTGCTGCTCGTGCCTGTGCTCTTGTAAAATATACTTTACCAAATCGTTTCCTTCTTTCCTACATACATTTCTTGCTTCTTCAGCTGTACAGTAGGATCGCCAATTGTGTTGAGGGTTCAAGGTTCAACACAACTAAATTATACATTAAAAAAATCACACTTCTCACACTAGTCTTCATCTGCAGAGACTCTACCCCTAAAACAGAGTATTGTCATTTGTATCTTTACACTTATGTTGAATCAAAGATACCTAACGTCACCAGAAATCTCAATCATGCTATGTACATAATTCACACACTATAGTTTCATGCATGTTTGTGCAAAAAGCTGTTATGATTCACCCTTCATAGATTCGAGAAATGCATTCAAGAAGATTACATCAGAGGTTTCCAATCTACTGAGAGTACAATGTCACTAACTGCAAAATTAATAGTTCTTACATGTCTTGTGAGAGCAAACATCCTCACTACTCCTGTTTTTCACATACCGTGCTCGTATTTTCTGCAGACCTCTCTTCAACTCTCTCCTCTCAGCACATTTTCGATTCTCGCGTACCCTGATATAACTTCCTTGTCTCCTTATGACATCCCCATGAACTTCGACATAACCGTCTATTAAAATCCGACTCTCCAAAAATAGACATCTAACTAGATAATATCTAAGTTTAACAATATTTTCATACTTCAAATTAATCATTTATCTTCCACATTTCCCTGCCTTCAACAGATAGTATGAGAGCAAATTTTTGGATTTACTCCCGTCAAGTCTTTATAGTGCCACACAAACACGTCCCTGTATTCCCTTAATAATGCTATCAACGCTGCTTCCTCTTCTTTACTTAGGTCATCTCCTATGTAAGTACACCTCTCTTCGTTCTCTTCAATGGTTACTATGATTTTTTTGGTCTTTTCTTTGTTATCATATGCTTCTCCTGTGGTGGCCTCTCTTTTAGGCATTCGTACCAAAATTTTTCGGTCTTCAACTTCATATTTCTTGAAATTTTCTGGTACTTCGAACAATGTTTCCTCCTCTTCTTGTTTTGCTACTTTTCTTTTCTTTTTCTTTTGATCACGTCCACTTCCATTCTTTGAATTTATCGTTTTGATGCTTGTGAGAGGTTCTTCTTCTTGTTGGTTAAATACTCCTACTTCTTCTAGATAGTGCTCCTCTGAGTCAAAGCAACTATCCATTACAATGGACTCTAGATCGTCTTTGTTCTCTTCTTCTTCTACTAAGTCACTAGGGTCACATTCTTCTAGCAAGGGCTGACACATGAACACTGAAATATCATATCCCTCCTCATCACAATGAGGTGTCCATTGTTCTTCATTGACCACAATGTCCATGGTAGCTAAGATTTCTTCCCAGCCATGGGGCTCAAATTCCTCATGTGGAAAGATCATCGGTGTATAGGCTGGGTCTTTAACTAGTCTATGTCCTGGAGAAGTTCCTTTTTCTCTGGCCTTTAAGCGTTTTTCCTCTTCCTTTGCGACCTTGCACATCCACAAATGAGTATCTTCATGCATCCAAGATGTTTCAGATGAACTTTTAGAATGCACAGAGATTGAATCTTCTTGCTCCTTGTGGATGGAATTCCACTGTATCGGGGGTTATCCTTCTCCTTGGCCCATTTCTCTTCTTGTATTTCCCATAAGAACTTTTGAGAGTGTTGCTGAAGTGAAAGAGGTTTTCCATCATCTATGGAGTCAGGAACATAGACTTTCTTTGGTGATGAGTTTTCTCTTTCAACAGTTGGTTGAGCCGGTGGAGGTAAAGAAACTTGTGGTTTATTTACCAACTGCTCTAATCTATCTAGTAAGCCCTGGAAGTGCAAACCCGGTGTAATAGCATTTGTCTGGTTGAACGATTGATTGGCCTCGAACATAGCTTGAGCTAGCTCCACCATTTTTATGCACATTTTTGTCCGTTCAATCTCTAAATCTGCTCTAGGGTAGCTCTTGTCTAGGTTTGCAGGTGTTGGCCCTTCTTGAAGTCGAGCCTGGTATGCCTTGAACATCATGTCCAAGTCTTCTGGGGTCGGATCTGCAAGAACAGACCTTGGTTGTGTTTTATTTACAGTGGTTGGTGGGTTGGGATGAGGTGGTGTGGATGGAGTTTTGACATGCGAGGGGGTTTGAGAGGCAATATCTTCTATTTTTGTTTTTGCATCTTTCAGGCTTTCTTCTAGTTCAGATAAATTTTTGGTCCACTTACGATTCGCTTTCTCTTTAGTGTCCTTCCATGTTCTTGTTTTTCTCTTATTAGGCTCTCTTGATTCACTTGGCTCTGATTGCTCAACTAGTTTAGTTTGTTGTAAGGCTTGTGCCCTAGTAACTGCGTGTATAGGAGCCACATTATCACTATTAGAACTTGAATCCCCTACTAAGCCTACTACATTAACGGGTGTAACCTTTGGTGCACTAGAGGGGTGTCCGGGACAATCTCTCAGGAGCTGTTCTTTGCCACACTCGAGACAAACAACTTGTATTGTGATGTTCTACCCTTGTGTCGCAATTGGTGGGTGGGGTGGTTGTTGTCCTGGTATAGGTTGAGGTTGGCTATATCCTCCATGTTCATTCGTTCTAGCTACTCCTCATGGTCCTGTACCTGGATTATGCCTGGGAACTTCTCTGCCTTGTTCTCTAGGAGGATATCCGTATGATCTACATTGGGGTGGTACAAATGGTAGTGGCTGTCTATTCATTGGATAGTTTTTAGTGTTGTAGTTGTACCTCTTCTCATGATAAGAGTACATGTTAGGCTCCTAAGTTGGTGGTCTATCATAAGGATAAGGTTGTGATAACCCTAATCCTTCTGTGGTGTAGATGTGAGATAGATGATCTCCACCGCAAAGTGCACAACTTCCTAACATTGGCACTCTCAAGGAGTTTTGGTAGTTCCTTTGTCCTTGTACTCCTAATTTCTTGGCCACTAACGGTGCCACTTCTCAAACTAGAAGTCTCATCGCTCCTTGTATCCTCTGTTTTGGTAGGGTCTTGTGTGATTTTGAGATCCTCAGCTAAGTTGTCTTCCAAGTCTATGCATTCTTGAAGACACTCACTCAGAGTTTGCAATCGTTTTACGTATACTAAGATTCTCAATGTTCCGTTTGTTAGACCTTCTAAAAATAGGGATATCATTTTTTGCTGAGAAGGTCTCTCTGTCACAGGGCATCGGTCTACATATTGACTAAATCTTTTTGCTGCATTTTTTGCTGTCTCATTAAGAGCTTGTTTGAAACTATGTAGTAAGGATGACAAATTGTGCTTGATCCCTCGTTTAGTGAATTCCCAAATAAATTCTTGGAAGAATTGTTCGATATGGTCAAAGCAACTTGGATCCAAGGATTGAAACCAAGTTAAGGCTATTCCCGTGAGGGTTAGCCCAAAGGATTCATATTGCACGAAAAAGTCATCGACTTGCTCCGCATGCAACACCTGCTTGAATTCTGCAATGTGGTCATAGGGCTCTCCTGTGCCATCATAACGATTTCGCATACATTTGGCCAATTGGATTGGTCTCAGCCTTCTGCCAGGCTCTGGGGATCAAATTATGATGGGAACACCTTGGGGTGATTCTTTCCTAAAGGTAGGTCTATTCATATTTCCCAATCCGTGGCTAGTGTGGCCATGGGGGTCAAGTCCTGGCATGGTGGATTGCACCTCTAGTCTATTTGGCATACTACGTTGGCTCATTTGTCCTGACATCACATTTTCCATTCCTTGTTGGGTCTCGAATGGGTTTTGTGAGGTAGCTGCATGATCTCGAGCTAACTCTCCTCTTTCATTAATCTGATCAGGGTTTTCAGTTACTACATAGATCTGGCCCATCTTGTCCATGTAGATTCCATCTTCGTACTTGACAGTTGGTCTTGGAACTATTTCTAATTCAGTAGTGTTTCTCATTCTTTCTACTGACCTGTATAGACCGTCGAGGTAGATGGGTATTCCTTGCAGGTTAGTGGATACGTATTGAAGAGACATCTGATATTCTCCTTCCACTTTAGACATAAAACCTTCCCTAGGTACTGAACTATGCATGTCTTCAGAATCCAAGAGTCTCTCTGAGTTAAATGACATTTCTGACATTTCTTAGTGGTTAGCACTATGTGCTGAGTTGTGAGTTCCCGACTTGGTTGTGTGGTTGACCCTAGGTTCAAGTGATTTGGTACTTTATCTATCTTTTCCTAAGTATCAACTTGAGCTTAGGTTCATAAGCCTTGTCTACAAGTCCAAAATTGTACTTTGAATTGCTCAAAATCTTGTGGAACCCCTTGCTTCCTAGTCCAACATGAGGGTCAACTTCAAAATACCCTATCTAATAATCCACATCTTAATTTTACTGTAACCAATGAAAATCTTGGTGTTACTCCCCATGAGCTTTCGAATGATCCAAAGATCACTCCGAACGGATTTCGTATGAGAAAGTTATGCCAGTTCAGGGTTCTGGGGGTTAAAATAGGGAAACAGGATCCCTCTGGGAGTACCTCAAGACAGGCGATACGATACCTTTGTTTTACACGATACCACTATAGATAATACCACCTTTAGATAATACGATACCACCGAGAAGACCAAGATCGTGATACTACTTCCATGATACAATACTGCTATCCTCACGATATGATACCAAAATTTACACGATATGATACCTCTACATTCGACGATATGATACCACATTAGTGGACGATACGATACCTGACCACTACACGATACGATACTGGAGATGGTCACGATACGATACCTCTGATTTGCACGATATACCAGCCTCATGATACAATACCTTCCAAATGATACGATACTAGAATTTACACGATACGATACCTCTACATTCGACGATACGATACCACGTTAGTGGACGACACGATACCTGACCACTACATGATACGATATTACTGGAAATGGTCACGATACGATACCTCTGACTTGCATGATACGATACCAACCTCACGATACGATACCTTCCAAACGATACGATACTAGAAATGACATGATACGATACCAAAGGTTTACACGATATGATACTGGAATTCTCATGATACGATACTAGTTCTATGGACGATACGATACCGGAGGTGTACCAATGTGAGGAGCTTCACCTCATAAATGTCAATCCGCAGAGATGTGAGGACCGGTATGAAGACCAAGAGCAAGTGAAGTGCACAAGTGCATGAGTGAAAGCATACAAACATGCACACACATACACACACACGCGCACAAGGTAAGAGCAAAGAGTGGAACAATGGAAGGACTTGAATTACAAGGACTCTCTTAGAAAGCTGAAATCTACAACAAGCTAACCCCTCAAATGAGTTTTCCAGCCCTTTTTATAGTTTTTTGAGTGGTTTTGGCCCTATCTAGACCTAGTGTCCGGCCTACTTAAAAATTAGGTTCCAAGGCTTATTTGGGGACTCAAATGGAATCTAAAGATTATGAAAATTGGTAGGATGATACTTCTAATACTCCTCAAGCTCAAGGACTCCTTGGCTTGAACAAAATGGAGTTGTAAAACTAGAAAATGGTATTTACAATGGTTTTTAGTGATAAAAATCACTATATCTATAGGGATTTCTTCTGAGAATTTGACATGTGCTTCTTGGAGCTCCCTACATGCTCCTTCTTCTTTAGTGTGCCCACTTCATTGATGCGCTTCGCTCCTTGTGTGTGACCTTGACTGCCAACAGAGACCATCACAACAACCATCAGTGGCTGGTAATAGATATTTTGTCACTTTTATTGATGATCATAAAGAAAAGTATGGATGTTTTGCATAAAACAAAAATCAGATGTGTTCTCCATGTTCAAGAGATTTAAAGCACAGGTAGAAAGGCAAGATGATGCTATATAAAGACGTTGAGGTCCGATGGAGGAGGAGAATATTTCTCCAAAGAATTTTTGGATTTTCTTTATGAAAATGGCATCAAGCGATAATTTACATGTAGGTGCACACCTCAACAAAATGGAATAGCTAAAAGGAAAAACAAACATATCATAGAAGTTGCAAGATGCATGCTCAACGAGCTGAAGGTGCCACTAAACTATTGGGCTGAAGCAACTAGTATGACCATTTATTTGATGAATAAGTGCACAACGGCTGGAGTGCGTAATCTAACTCCCCATCAGGTTTATTCCGATAAGAAACCTGACCTTACACATCTCAAAGTTTTGGATGTATGTGTTATGTTCGCATCCCTCAAGAACTAAGGACAAAGATGGAGGCAAAGTCAGAAAAATGTATTTTCATTGGATATTCATCGGAGCAAAAGGGATATAGGTGCTACAATCCAGTGACCAAGGAGCTAGGAGTCTCATGAGATGTGGTATTTGATGAGCTAAGACCATGGTCTGGAGATAAAGGGAAAGAGAAGATTCTTGAAGAAGATTGCGAAGATGATGTAGGTGATGTCCAAGAAAAATTTTAACAAATAAGCACTCAAATGTCAGGGCTAAAGCTTCTACATCATTTGGAGAAAGCTCAACATGGAAGGGGAGACCAAGGAGTCATTCGTCATCACCAACATCAGGTTATGAAAGATTTGACGCTGAAAGTGCTGCCCAAAATATTGATTCAAATGCAAGTGAAGAAGAGTATGAAGAGGTTATTACACCAAAGGTAAAGTTGAACCGGTTGAAGAAGCAATATTCAAAAGGGAATGAAAGGAGGTTTTTTCGAGAGCAAGGTATCCAATTCAAAGGTTGAGCTATGATAGTTTTATTGCAAAGCATTTTGCATATATGACACAGGTGGTCAAAGACAAAGAACAGGATGCATATGAAGAAGCATGTACACAAAAAGCATGGCAAGAAGCTATGCAAGAAGAGATAAAAGCTCTCAAGGACAATCATACATGGGAGGAATTTCAGTCGATGAGGACGACATGGATAAGATTCAACTTCTCCCATCCCCACAAAATCTATGACACTTAAGAGGATTCTTGGTCCATGCAAACTAGTATCCATGATTTATCCTAAATTTTGTATCAATAATTGCATTGCTGACACAACCGTTAAGAAAAGAAGAACCACTCAAATGGATTCCCCCTTGTCAAGTTGAAAACATCAAGGAAAGGTTGATGAATGTGCCAATCTTGGTAACACTAGATTGGGCAAAGGAATTCCATGTCCACATTGATGCACCACATATGGTGGTCAACATAGGGCTGACAAGGAAAAGTTAGATCACCCAATCTATTATGCAAGTTCGAACCTCAACCAAGCATATAGAAATCATACCACTACAAAAATGTGTGTATATTGATGATATTTATGTGAAGGCATTACCTGATGGGGAAGCATCTTTTCTTCTACATGGACAATGAAGCATTGAAAAAATCGAAGTTGATGGGACGGATGATGAGGTGGATGTAGCTACTACAAGAGCTCAATTTCACTATGGTGATGAGGCCAAGGAAGGCTCACATTTTGGCATATCATCTATTAAGGATCGTTAATGAGGAACCAATTTTGGATTTTTTGATGAATCACCATATGCAACCTTGTTTCAAGTTGAAGTAAAGACTCCATGGTCTATGAATCTAGTAAAATTTATGTGCATGTCCAAGTACCCCATATAGAGCCACAATGAGAGAAAAACATAAGTCCTTGAAGCTTGAAAAATCACATAGTATCATTGGGGAATATTTGTACCATTATTTTGTCTAGGAGAACATCTACATCTATAGAACATGCCTCGAGGAAAATGAACCAAGGACTATGCTCAGAGCATTGCACAACGCATGTAGAGGAAATTTCACAAGAGACCTTACTCCTAAGACAATCCAACTTGTTGGATACTAGTGAGCTACCATATTCAAAGATATCCATTCATATTGCATAAGCATGATAAATGTCAAAGAATAGGTAAACTTATGTTCCTTTTTTTGTTCTAGCAGAAAAGAAAGTCTCGAGAGCATCCCAAGTCTCTTAAGATGTTTTCCATCCTCTAATATGTGGTAATAGAAACTTAGAGACTCAGATTTTAGTATGTACAACCTTGCTTGAGCATCCCTTGCACACCAAAGTGTGAGCTTATCTATCCTATCTTGTGTAGGTCCTCCTTTGGATCTTGGAATAGGCATAGCTTCATCACCTGCTACAATTCCATAAAGATTTCTAACTTGCAAATAGGCCTCCATTCTGATTTTCCAAGCTGCATAGTTGTGTTGATCAAGCTTCTCGATCATTGAGGGAAAGCTTTCACCCATCTTGATCTAGCTATGATACCACTGAAAGAACTTCGGGAAGATCGTAGGAGGTAGAAAAGTAAATTGCTAAACGACTAAGTTTCACCCAGCCAACCAGCACAAGACCAACCCTTAAGCTGATGGAGACTCAAATAGACCTAATAATCATGCAATAATTGCAATAAAACTCACTATGTACTTTGGAACATCAAGGAGAAAGAGTCAATACAAAAGAGATAGGCTTGGGTGTCGACTAGCTCAAAAAACTTACTATGTTTGGATGAGACAGTGAACTTCAAATGCTCATAGCGATCAGGGAAAATCCTTTTATGGGAGTGATACGCATATGGTTGAGTGTATAGAATGCACAAGATTATAAGCAATAAGAAAAGTATGCTATTGGAATGAACCTCACACTCAACAATGGTACCTCTTATTTTTTAGGAATATGCAAAGATTGACCTTAAGACAACAAAACTATCATTTCTCCCAATCTACTAAATCAAATGGTTTGCAAATTTACAAAAATAAACCATACACTAATATCTTTTCAATGAGTCATCTCCTTTCAATGTTGGAGCTCTGTAGAGAGAGCATCAGCCTCTCCAAGCTTACTATTGTCGAAGAAGATGATGCAAAAAAATGAAGGAGCAAGATAATGATGATCACAAGTGTATGTATATTGCTTCCATATAATGTACAAGTGATTTGAAGTCTTTATAAAGATTCTAGAAGTGCTCCATGATTTCTACAAGTGGATTTTGAATTCAAATGAACGTGGGAATGGTTGTTGGAGGGGATCAATTCACTTTCCTTCAATCTAGGAAAAGTGAAGATCTAGTTTGATCTATGTTTAGGTGATTGATTGATTGATTAAATGCAACTCAACCACCACAAATTCATGGAAGTTTAGCTCTCTATTCATCCTTTTGCATGTGTAAAGCTTAGGCTTTTACAATCATAAAAGATCCATGAAAAAATGTTTAAAGAAATACAATAAGTGAGCATAAGTAAAAGAACTCTCCAACGGACATTCTTTCGATGTAATCCAAGCGATAGCTTTTGATGTAGGTCAAATCCACCTCAAGCATAGTGTAATATTGACATTCCAACAACTACATGCAAAGCTATGGAAAGACATTATGCGATGATAACATTCCATGCGATTGTATCTCGAAGAATCCACTTGTCAATTATAGGGCATACCGAATACATTTCCCCACACTTCAAATAGAGAAGAATGAGGGCATTGGCTATATTTAACCTTGGCTGCATACCACATTTAAGGATCTCAAAGTGAATTGCATGCTTTGCTCTAAATACCCAACATCTCAACATGTAATTGTGCTTATTTGGTGTAATCGTTTCCAATTCCATTTCTTTTTATGAAACGGGAATTGGATCCATCCATATGTCTGGTTTTAATGCACCCTTGCTATTGAGGCACTTCACTTTGCAACATCAAACCTCGGTATGCCATAAAAAAAACATAGTGCATGATTTGTATCTCCATAATGTCCTTGCTCAATGTAGGCCACAATCCAAATTAATGTTCCATGTCACTACATCTCTTTTCTTTGAAAAATCCTTAAAATCAAGCATAAATACGACAAAAATTGTAGCATCCTTTTGTTCTAGCTAACATACTCCCCTTCATTGATCTACAAAGTCATCCCTAACGAGTGATCGGTCCTACAAAAATAGCTTGGACATCAACATACATATCAGTAATATAATTTTTTTGCATACCTTCCCATCGAAGTTGCCATTCCTCAACTCATCTACACTTGTCCAAGAGATTAGATCTCAATAATAGAAACATCACAAATGAATGCATACATCACATCTATTCATGAAAAGCTTTACTAGCAAGCAAATACATTAAGTTCTCTTTTCATCATGCCTTCCACACACTCATTCATGCATCACGTTCACTACCATAAGCATGGTTCAAACCAAAAATAACATGTTCATACCTTTTCATGCCTTGACCTACAGTGTGCTTTCATTTAATCTTTACAAATCCACTTAGTCATTGCGAGAAACCAGAACAGGGAAAATACCAAAATGAACCATACCAAACTAAAATGGAATCGAATAGGAGATGTAGAATACTTAGAATGCATATCTCTTTATTTCTTCTATTACCTGCTATGTACAGATAACCTATGGCTAAACACTCCCTAAGCCTCCCCATCGTCACCCTATGGAAGTCATCGAGATAGGAGTACAAGTCAAGCCTTACATGAGAATCCTAGAATAGTACACACAGTACGAAAACCTTTATATAGATCATACAAGTTCTTGAAGCAATATCTGCCATACCACCTTGCTAATTTCTCGTCATATATGCATATATAATATTTGTGCCCTTGTAAGTATTGGTTGAGATGTGATCGATATGTCACAAGCTACATTTCCCCAAACAATACATGCCTCCCACATTCCTTTCCAGGCGATCATTGCCTCCTCTCTCTCTCTCTGTCTCTCTCTATCTCTCTCCCTCCCTTAGGAGTGGGACATATATTCATGTAGAATTTCTCTTTGTTTTTACACGTTAGCCTACATTGCAATCGGATGCGACTCGTGGCCGCAACCACCTAGTCGAGTTGGTTCCACCCATCTACCAACACAATGCAACACAAAATTCAAAAAAAAAAGCACAACATACACAACATATAGAAGCTCGCCCATAGCAAAGCTGGATAGGGCTCTTGGCCTTGACCGGTTGGCCACGATAGCTCCACCTACTTACCATCCAGCTGTGGCATGCAGCTAGAACACGAACACAACACATTCCATGTGTATGGAAAAACTATCTATGGTTCATGGTCCAAACCACGTGGCTAGGATGATCCCACCTGCCTTCTAGCCCACCATACTGCATTGGCACATGCCATACACCACAATCATTTTCTTTCTTTCTTTTTTTCTAATTAATATTTTCCCTATCTTGAGAATAAGGGAGAAAGAGAAAGGGTTTTACCCCACCTTTCCCACACATACACACAAACATATATATTTGACCTTTGACAAATCGACCTTCTCCTTACCCCACTCTCTTAGTCATAGATCCTACATATGCATAATGGATTTGAATTTCACCAGGAAGATACGAATGGCTATGCCTTGATCCCTCGTATACCTATCCTTGGATGATCATAGGGTGTGTGTATCCTAGATGTCTCATCGTCGTCGCTACCTATCATCATGAGATCTACCAAAGCCCAAGTGATATCATTCTTCTCATTAGGCATTTCCTGAGAGGAGTGAAAATAATAATTTCTCCTCTCTATGCATCCTATGCTTTCAAATAAATATCTCCCAAACCATGGAATGTAAAAGCTAATGTCTAAGTCTTGGTTTTGAAAACATACCAACCAATGGGCCTTTTCTATGTCATACTCCATCTCTAGGTTCTCAACATCTATGTCCATACTGGCTAAGTTATGTTCCTAAAATTGTACCACAAGGTTGTTCAAGTACATTTGGGTGATGTGATCTGGCATCTGTCTCATAATTTTTGAGAATCTTGCATGTCAACAAATTTGATTTAGATTTTTATTTTTATTTTATTTTTAAATTTTTTTGACAGAATAATTCTAATAGAAAATATAAATAATTTTATAAAGATACCACTTACTCATTTACAAGGAAAGCAAGACAAATATATATACATATATACAAATTTCTTCCTTGGATACAATGCTCCTCTCTTGCTCATCTGGTCAATTTTGATTGCTTTATCTGACTATAATAGGATTTTCACATGAAGCACATTGACCTTTACTAGGGAACTTTCTCCGCTTATGTCTTGGATTTGCAAGGCATTATTTGGATTAACTTCCACAATAGGGCCTACCTACCTAGTCTCAATTTGCCAAGAAATCGATAGTACTTACTATCGTAGACCCAAACTAAATCATCTTATTTGATTGCATATGTTATGAGTCTTTTATCATGCTTGTCCTTTCTTCTTCTTTGAATCGCCCCTGAGGCTTTGTTGCATTAGAAGTATTTTCTCCTCTAGCTTGAACAATTAAGTGTATCTTTCTTTCAATGATTCCTCCTCTCCTAATATAGCTTCGATGGCTACCCTTAGCATCCAAACTCCTTTTTCGATTAGAAAAATGGCCTCTTCTCCATAGACTAGTGTAAATGGAGTGCATTTTCTTTTTACTTGATATAACCTTTGATATGTCCATAAGGCATCTGGAAGCCATTCATCCTAGTCTCTTCTATGAGAGGCCACTTTCTTTCTCAAGTATCTATTCAAGTATCTTGTTGGTGACTTTGACCTCGCCACTTTCCCTTGGATAATATGGTGTGATCTTTGTATGTTTAGTTTTATACACCTCCATTGGTTCCTCACTTATTTCATTGATGGAATGTGATCCCTATCACTTACTATCTCTAGCAAACATCCAAATC
Source organism: Ceratopteris richardii (assembly GCA_020310875.1). NCBI lineage: Eukaryota > Viridiplantae > Streptophyta > Polypodiopsida > Polypodiales > Pteridaceae > Ceratopteris > Ceratopteris richardii. Next base: position 21,514,858 of record CM035410.1, read on the forward strand.
GGGTGATTATCTATCCATATAGGAATTTTGCCACATCGATGGTTTGATGTGTCTTAAGAGATTTGGCTTCTACCCATTTTGTGACATGATCAATACATATTAAGATGTATCTATTTGATTTATGTCTTGACGGAGGATCAATGCGACCCACGAAATCTATTCCCCACTTTTCAAAGTGTTTCAAAGCTAGAATAGGCATAAGAGGGGCAACATGAGTTATTGTCAGTTTTCCCATTCATTGGCACGTATCACACTTCTTACAGTAGTCATGAAACTCTTTGAAAAGAGTTGGCCACCAATACCCTACCAATAGTATTTTCTTGGTTCTTAAATCTCCTCCAAAATGTTTTCCACAAGGCTTGTCATGCAAGGCCTTTAGCATAGTGTTTCCTTCTTATTCTTCTAGTCATCTCCTATAAATTCCTTCATGAATGAAGTATCTATATAATTGACCACCAATGATGCTGTGGGATTTTGCCAAGGATACTAGCTTTTACTTCTCTCTTTTGGTGGCTTCGGGAGTGTCATCGGGTATGCCTAAAATTAGTTTCTCATTTACTATGTAGGACATATGATCTACCAACACATGAGGTTTGCCTAGCTTTGTGACCACCGTGAAGTGGAATTCTTGCAAGAGAAGCATCCATCACATCAGTTATCCAATTATTTCTAGTTTATTGATGATATATTTCAAGGCTTCATGATCTACAAAAAATATAAAGTACTTGCCCATTAGGTAGTGTCTATATTTGTTCATTGCAAAAATCATTGATAGGCATTCCTTTTCGGTAGCAGTGTAGTTTCTTTCAACACTATCAAGATTCCATCTCGCATAATAGATTGGATGATCTATCTTTTTTTTTTGTTGGCATGATAGAGTAATGTCTTTACCATAGTGTGAGATGCATCTGTATGCACATGAAATTCCTTTGTCCAATCTGAGGCTACAAGGATAGGCGCATTCATCAATTTATCCCTTATGGTCTCAAACATTGTTTGACACTCCATGGTCCGTTGAATCTGTTGATCGTCTCTCAAAAGTTGTGTTAACAGTGATGCTATCGAAGAAAAATTCAGTATGAAGCATCGATAATAGTTAGCATGTCCCAAAAATCCCTTCAGCTATCGTAGGTTTTGAGGAGAGAGAAGTTGTCGAACTTTCTCTACTTTATCCTCAGCCACAAAGATTCCTTGCTTATAGATTATATGTCCAAAGAGAAATCCTCTTTTGACGCCAAACGTACACTTGTTAGGGTTTAGTGGTATCCCTCTTTCAATACTTCTCTTCAAGACTGCTTCAATTTTGTCAATCATATTATTTTTGTCTCCTTGGATGGCAAAGTCATCTAAGAAGACCTCCATCCAATCTTGTAGATTATCTTGATAATCTGTTATCATTGCCCATTGAAATGTGGCAGGAGCATTGCAAAGGCTAAATGGCATGACACGATATGCATAGGTTCCCCATTCTTTGGTGAAGGTGGTCTTTGGCTCATCCTCTTTGTATATTTGCACCTGGCTATACCTGCTAAAGCCATCAAGGAATGAATATAACTTATGGCGAGCAATCCAATCCAAAATTTGATCACTAAAAGGTAATGGAAAATCATCTTTCTTGGTCTGCTCATTCAATTTCCAATAAGTGATACAAATGTGGATTTTGTTGTTCGAGATAACTACAATAGGCGACACCCACTCAATAAATGTGATGGGATATGTAAACCATGACTCTAATAGCTTGGTGAGTTCAGCTTAGATTAATTCTGACTAAGCTGGGTTAGTTATCTTAAGACATTGACAAATTGGCCTTATCCTAGCTTCTAGGTCAATGTGGTGTTGGCAAATCTTCTGATTGATTCCTCTTAAGTCACTATATATCCATGAAAAGGCCAAGTTGCACAGTTCTAACACTAATTTCATGTGCACCCTTATTTCTTCATTCAATTGTGTTCCTACATTCAAAAACTTCCCATGGACTACCTCCCATTTTTCAATGTTGTCCTCTCTTAGCTATTTTTCACCTCTAGGTACATACCTAATTGGGCAATGCTCTCCTCTGGTGCACGTGTTGTTGGCCATCAAATCATTAGTCTTTTCCTCCTCATATAGACTCAACTTCTTCAATTTTGCTCTAGCAAGAGTCTTTTGTACTTTTTTGTACTTCTACATTATCATTGTAAAACTTATCATCTCGTTTGAAGTTGTACTTCAAGTATCGAAATTGTTTCTCTCAACTTTTGTATTTCTAAATTTAACTTGAATTTGGACTTGAATTCCCTACCTACAGTTTCCAGGTTAGAAGACGCATTGGTCGCACTTATCGTTAAATCATCATTCATCGTGTAACATTCAAATTGGCTGATACTTGTCATCCATCTGAGTAAATCTTGATCAAAGTCATCCTTATATGATAGGGGATTTATGTATTCTCCTCTCCCTTTGCTTTTAACCTCCGGTTATCTCCCGTAACTGCAAGCTACAACCATCCTTAAGAAAGTCCTAGTACTCGTCTATATTTAGGGCGAATTTGGCTCAAACTTCTAATGGGGAACTTTTTCTCTAGGCCTTATGTCTCCTACATTGGTAGATATCAACTTCTTGACATTTGGATGGGAGGAAACTTGGATCTACACTCGATTTGACTTAAGACCAACGCTGATAAAACATATGCACCAATCATGCACACACTTGGCCTATATCAACCATGGCCTTTGAAGTAGTATGGAGAATGTAGATTCCACAGTTCAAGGTCGAACTACTAGATAGTCAATTGAATACTCTAACCCCTCAACAATTGTACTTATATTGTTTAAAATTCCTACTAGCTTGACGTTTGATTGGCCATGCATAGAAACATGGGTGTTTCTTCTAATTGGGTGAGCCCTAGTACTCTCATCATGTGTTCTCTCATTAAATTGACTATTATCCCACTCTCCAACTAAGGACCTAGAATAGAATTCCCCTTGATCTCTACAGTTACCATGGGAGCATTTGAATCGATTTATGTCGTGATACTCTAAGTTATGCCTTGGATCTCTTTCTCTCATTTTTTCTTTTCTTGAGATCTCCGAGGCTTCTTGATGTATTCATTATAGATTTGTTTCCTACACACAGGAGAGTACTTCAATAGAGTATAAAGGTCTAAGGTGACCTTCATTTTAGCCAATCTATGGACGATATCAATTTATCCTTCACTTTGTTTTTTCTTTTGTCACTCTATTTCAGAGAGTGGGAGAATGCCATGTACAAATTTCTTTGTAACTGGTGGTAATATTTCTACTTCATCCCTTTCTTCTGATTCCCTTTGTTCAAAAAAACCTCTTTCCTCTTCCACTTCCACTGCCAATTCACTATGCTTAGGTAACTTTTCCTTAGCGATAGTTGTACTATTCTTTAATGCATCCCCTTTTGTGTATTCTTGGGTTCATATAACCATTTCTACAATAGGTTCTCATTGAACTTCCCAAGATTTGGTTTTCCTAAATACCACCCCGATAGTAGGGACATGTTCTTATACCTTAGGAGTGGGTTGTGTTCGGATTTCAATGTAGTGTGCTAACTCAACTAGCCCCTTCCTTTTGCCATTGTAGACTCTCTTTTTTGGACAATCTTTCTTGTCCTCTCCTTCTCCAGTACAATACCTGCATAACATAGTGAATCTAACGGGATTCTTTTCATTTGGAGACACCACTTGAATATGTCGATCACCTCTACATCTCCAACATTGAATTGGAGCAGCTCCTTTCTGTTCTTGTGCCACCCTCCTAGGATAGCCGCCTCCTTGGCCTTGAGCTCCATGCCCATATGCATGTCTTGTTTCCAAGCATGGTATATGTAGTTCACTCTGAGCTTGTAGCCCTATGAAAGGACATTCCAAGTGTTCAAGGATCACATGGTCCCTTCCTCATAAGATATTTTCCTATAGCATTGGTCCTCCTTATGATTCAATTTGTTGCAAAAAGTACAAAATCTTCTAGGTGGTGGTCTGTCAATAACTAGTCTCGAGAGTGTAGGGCATCCTGTGGCTATATGGCCATAGCCACGACATTTTCTGCACCATATATTAGACCTAAACACACCTTGATTGTTATCTAGGGCCGCATCAAGCTTGACACTATACATCTCTTGAGTAAGAGTGGATTCCTTTATTGCATGGGTCACCAATTCCATTATTCAATCCTCTATTAATGCTCTTTAATTTTTCTTGGTGCAGTCATGGCCATGAGAAGCGAGTTTAGTCAAAGTCAAGCATTCATAGATTGGATTCCTCAAAGGTGCACCTCCTAATCCTTCCAACGGCACGTATAGAAGCTCTCTTCACCTTTGTTGGCTTAGTTGAACTTCTTCACAAACCTAGTTGCTTCCTTTGTGGCTATTAAGTTTGCTGGCCGTCGAAGACTTATGTATTGTTGTATAGTGGGGCCCCTCAATCCTACAATGAACCTTCTATTGAGGGTATCATCATTTGGAGCATTCATAGCTATTTTCCTAACTAGTCTTTCCATGCATTGTTTGTAGCGATCCATGTATTCGTTCACCCCTTGTTGCAAATAATTCATCTGTTGGGCAAGTCGATCTTGAAATTCTTGCATTTGGAATTTCACCAAAACGGCATCCTTTAACATCTGATATGTTTCCCTCTCCTGAGGTGTCAGACTTCTATACCAATTGGCTATCTCATTTTTAAGTGTTGGAGGAAAAATTCCTAACTATTTCCCTTGGTCTCCAATTTGATTTGCATAGCAATTCACTTCAAAAATTTGTATGGAGTTGTCAAGTCCTCATCCCAAAGACCCAAGAGCCTAGGAAAGTCCCCCAAATGGACAGGGATTCTGTGTGCCATCTGAAATGACGAGTTTATTTTGATATCCCTTTGTTCCCAAAAAGTTAGAGATCTTGGTTTGAGAACTCCTTCAAACCTTCTGACCTAGGATGCTATCCTTCTACTATAATGTGCCTTTCTTGTTGAATTCTCTTGACCAATTGAGGTTTCCTCTTGCTGCACTTGATTGAGCTTTTCCCGAGATTTTGCTCGCCGCACAACTCGTTGCTCTCTCTGTGTTCTAGACCCTTCTAAGGAAGGACTTAGCTTGCTCATGTACTGCTAACCACTGGATCGTGTACAATGAGCTAACTAGTGGCACTAGGTCAACCTATGGCAACCTAATGTAGAGATATACCAAGCGAGTCCCTAGCAGGATCACCATATGACTAAAGTTCTAAGCCTGAGAAAACAATGCTTTTATGCAACCATATGTGCCCAATTCCTCAAAGTTCGTCAAGTTTTTCTTATGCTAAGTCCACGAATGTGCAAACATACCTTCACTTTTTGGATCCCCGCATGTTTATAGTAAATAATAGGTCGTTATAGAGCAGTTCTATGTTTCAATCTTGTTCAAACCTACTCGGTCGATACGTTGTTCTGATTTCGACTAACACAAAGTCCCTCAACTTGACTTTCTTTCACTCGTTTGCTGAGCTACACAAGCTCATGGTGCTACTTGAATGCTAATAAATGCTCACAAATTTAACGTTGCACTACTTCCAAATTGGATTTTGTGCACACTCTCGACTTTGGGGCCAATCCAGAGACCCTGATGGATTATGAGCCATTGAAGGAAAGAATGCTTGATGACATCTAGAAAAGCCCACAAAGATTTGAATCTGTACTTCCATTGGTTGGCAGACCAATTAAGATTCCACTTTTTGTTCAGCTTAACCATAATCTGCCTTATAGTCCCCTTCTCTTTCTTGAAATTCTTAAGGATGTCAATCGCGATTTCAGCAAGATTGGTGTTCCTTCTGTTGCACCCCTCTTGTTGCTCTTCAAGTAAGGATTTGTGGTGGGCCAAAACCTGCAGGCAATACACAGACAAATCAGTGATGTTAAAGAGTTCTATATCAGTCATTACCTTGTCACCAGCTATCAAGGATTTCCAGGAATTGAATCGTGCTTTGTGACACTTATGCTCTCTAATGGAGAGGGAGCAAAGATTCTTTTTAGATATCCAACCAAACGAGGGAGATTCCTGCACAATAAAATTATAGTTAGCAAGCATAGAATCAGAAGGCACAAATAATTTTTTTGCTCTGAACCAAGCATTCCAGAAGCTACAAGCCAGGTGACTTCCCACAACAGTAAGGTTCTGGGGGGAAACAACAATATCCCAAAGATTAATATTATTCCAAGATTTATAATCAGAGAGAAAGAACTTATGATTGTTTCTATGCAGCAAGGTAGACCAAACTTCAGAGGAGCCTATACTTCGATCTATCCACTTAGGATACATTTTTTTAGGGCAGAGTATACCAAGCCCTCCCTAGGATTTGGGTAGACAGCAAGTAGTCTAGGCAACTTTAATGACTTTTTTGCGATTAGCACTACCACCCCACAGAAATCTGTTAGCCAACAATATGATCTCGTTAACCTGCTTTTTTGAGGGGGACCAACAAGCTAGAAAGTAAACAACTTTGGGCAAGACATAATGATTGAGAATGAAGGTTCTGTGGGGGAAGGGAGCTGTTAGAATCATACCATAACATCAAATGCTTCTTAAACCTCTCAACAACCCATTCCCATCTTTGAGCAAAGGTAACATTAAAGCCCATAGGAATACCCAATAATCTAAATATTTCCCCCTCCTTAATAATATTACACCCCAAATCCGTAATGCACTGAGGAATCACATTGCTAGAGGACTTAAAGCCAGTCTTGTAGTGGTTGACAATGGACCCACTGGCAAGGCATAACACATTCAAGCAGTCAAGAAATTTAGTGACAGAGTCTTTATCCGCATTTAAGACAACATTGGTATCGTCAGCGAACATTTGAAGACAAAGAGGGGAGGGGGAGTTGGGAATAGATATACCTTTAATCCGACCACAATTAATAGCATCCTTAACCAGCCAACCAAGAGAGTCACTAGAGATAGCAAAAAGAAGAGGGGCAAGGGGACAGCCGTGTCTGATGGATCTAGAAAGTTTAAAAGGTTCAGACAAGCTACCATTGATAGCAACTCTAGAGTAGGCATTCCCAAAAAGGGTACTTACATATCTAATACATTTTCTACCAAGCCCCAAGTCATGCAAGGATTGAAGGATGAAGTCCCATTCAATCCTATCATAGGCTTTGTCAAAATCAATTTTAAGAAAGTAGAAGTCTTGGTTATTTTCCTTAGCAAAGTCCATGCCCTCCCATAGAGAGATAATGGCATCAAGAATATATCTACCTTTGATAAAGCCCTTCTGCTCAGGAAGAATAAAGAATTTCATCAAAGGGCTAATTCTTCTAGCAAGGGAAGAAGCAAAAATTTTATAAATATTGTTCAGACAACTGATGGGCCTCCAATTATTAAGATCATCTTTTTTACCTCTCTTGTGGATGAGCCTAATAACCCCGGTGTTAATGTGAGAAGGGAGATATCCTTTACTGGCCACCTCATCCCAAATCAAAAGAATGTAAGGAGCCAGAAATTCATTCATCATAATAAAAAATTCATTAGGCAAGCCATCAATACCAGGAGATTTACAGGGTTTCAATTTATGGATGGTTTCTTTGATTTCACCGGCAGTGAGGGGCAAGTCCAAAATAGGCACCAAGCTTTTAGGAATCATTTTTTTCCTTTTTATGGCAATAGAAGCTCTAGCCTTCTGTATATCCTCCCCCCACTTGGGAGAACCAGAGAAGACATCCATAAAGAAGCTTTTAGCCTCGTGTAAGGACTCCTCAATGTTGATAGTAAGCCCACCAACCTTCTTTTTTATAGGAGGGATATAATTCCTAATTTTGTGTTTTTTCATCATAGAAAACATGTACTTATTGTTTCTCTCTATATTCCCACTCCAAAATTCCTTAGAAGAGGCAAGAGAGTAGCTACCTTCAAGATATTTCTCTTTGCACAATCTCAAGTGAGTATCATGGAACTCTTGAGAGTTAACATCCAGAATATTAAGCTGATCCAAGAGAGATTGTCTTCTCTTAGCCCTAATGATTTTGGCATTCTTCTTCAGGTAAGTAGAAAGCATTTGTATCTCCCTAATCGAGCTATTCCAGGCAGCGCAGGGGGATTGGCTCCTATTGAAGTTAGAGGAGATAATTTCTTGCACTTGGGTCAAGACACTAGGAAGCTTGAGAAGATTACAATCAATGTGGGTCCAACCAGCTCTATAAGTAGGAAACCCTTTTTTGAACGTAATCAGGAGCGGTTTGTGATCAGACATGAGGAGGGAATGGTCAATAAAGGTACTAGTGTTCCAACAGTCATGAGTAAAAGAGAGACTAGCATAACATCCGTCTAATCTAGCCCCAATAAAGGAGTCACCCACTTGCTTGTTAGTCCAAGTAAAGCCAATAGATTGAGAACATCAAGTTCTCTTTTCATCATGCTTTCCACACACTCATTCATGCATCACATACACTACAATAAACATGGTTCAAACAAAAAGTAAAACGTTCATACCTTTTAATTCATGGCCTTTGACATGCAGTGTGCTTTCTTTTAATCTTTACAAATCCACTTAGTCATTGCGAGAAAACCAAAAAAGGGAAAATACCAAAATGAACCATACCAAACTAAATTGAAATCGAATAGGAGATGTAGAATACCTAGAATGCAAATCCCTTTTTTTTCTTCCACTACCCGCTATGTATAGATAACCTATGGCCAAACACTCCTTAAGTCTCCCCATCATCGTCCTATGGAAGTCATCGAGATAGGAGTACAAGTCAAGCCCTAATGATGGAAATCCTAGAACAATACACATAGTACGAAAACCTTTAGATCGATCGTACAAGTTCCTAAAGCGATATCCACCATACCACCCTGGTAATTTCTCATCATATATGCATATATAATAACTGTACCCTCGTGAGTGTTGGTTGAGATTTGATCGATATGTTGCAAGCTACATATCCCCAAACAACCCATGCATGCCACTCACATTCCTTTCCCGACGATGATATCCCTCTCCTCTCTCTTTCTCTCCCTCAAGAGTGGGAAATATATTCATATAGAATTTCTCTTTGTTTTTACATGTTAGCCTACATTGCAATCAGATATGATTCATGGCCTCGACCACCTAGTCAAGTTGGTTGCACCCATCTACCAACACAACATCGGACACAACACAAAAAAAGACAAGCACAACTTACACACAACATATAGAAGCTAGCCCATAGAAAAGCTGGATAGGGCTAGTGGTCTTGACCGCCCGGCCAAGATAGCTCCACCCTTGTGATCCTAACCACTCGGTGAGGATGATCCCACCCGCCTACTAGCCCACCATAGTGCATTGGCAGACGCACATATAGCACAATCATTTTCTTTCTTTCCTTTTTTTTAATAACTGTTATCCCTCTCCTGAGAATTAAGGAGAGAGAGAAAGTGTTTTACCCCACCTTTCCCACACATACACACAAACATATATATTTTTGACCTTTGACAAATTGACCTTTTGCTTACCCCACTCTCTTAGTCATAGATCCTACATATGCATAATGGATTTGAATTTCACTAGGTAAATACGAATGGCTATGCCTCGATCCCTTATATACCTATCCTTGGATGATCATAGGGTGTGTGTATCCTAGATGTCTCATCATCGTCGCAACCTATCATCACAGGATCTACCCAAGCCCAAGTGATATCATTCTTCTTGTTAGGCATTTCCTGCGAGGAGTCAAAATAATAATTTCTCCCCTCTTTGCATCCTATGCTTTCAAATAAATATCTCCCAAACCATGGAATGTGAAAGCTAATGTCTAAGCCTTGGTTTAGAAAACGTACCAACCAATGAGCCTCTTCTACATCGTACTCTATCTCTAGGTTCTCAACATCTATGTCGATACTGGCTAGCTTATGTTCCAAAAAGTATACCACAAGGCTATACAAGTACATTTGGGTGATATGATCTGCCATCTATCTCCTAATTTGTAATCATCCTGTGTGTCAACAAATTTGATTTAGATTTTTATTTTTATTTTATTTATAATATTTTTTGAAATAATAATTGTTATAAACAAATATAAATAATTTGATAAAGATATTACTTACTCATTTACAAGGAAAGCAAGACAAATATATATAGATATATACACATTTCTTCCTCATATACCATCCTCCTCTTGCTCATCTGCTCAATTTTGGTTGCTTTTTTTAACCATAATAGGATTTCACACGAAGCACATTGACCTTTATTGGGGCACTTTCTCCGCTTATGTCTTGGACTTGCAAGGAGCCATTTGGATTAACTTCCACAACCTTGAATGTGCCTATTCACCTAGTCTACATTTTTTCGAAAAAATGGATAGTACTTACTATCATAAACCAGAACTAAATCATCTTATTTGATTGCGTATGTTCTAAGTCTTTTATCTTGCATGTCCTTTCTTCTTCTTTGAGTCACCTTGAGGCTTTGTCGCACTAGAAGTATTTTCTCCTCTAACTTGAACAGTTAAGTATATCTTTCTTTCAATGATTCTTCCTCTCCTAATCTAGCTTCGATGGCTACCCTTAGCTTCAGAACTTCTTTTTTGATTGGAAAAATGGCCTCTTCTCCATAGACTAGTGTAAATCAAGTGCCTTTAGTTCTTACTTGATATAACCTTTGATATGCCTCTATGAGAGACCATTGTCTTTGTGAGGTATCTATTTGAGTATCTTGTTGGTGACTGCAACCTAGCCTACTTTCCCTTGGATAATATGGTGTGCTCTTTCTATGTTCAAATTTATACACTTGCATGGATTCCTCACTTAGTTTATTGATGAAATGTGACCTTGTTGTCTCTAGCAGACATCCGAATCAGGTGATTATTTGTTCATATAGGTATTTTGCCACATCGATGGCTCCATGTGTCTTAAGAGCTTTGGCTTCTACCCATTTTGTGATGTAATCAATACATACCAAGATGTATCTATTTGATCTATGTCTTCAGGGAGGATCTGTTGGGTGTGTGTAGAAGTGCGAGAGACACACGAGAAGCACACAGAAGGAGCACAATCGCAACAAGACACACGGAGAAGACGATGGCTGGAATAGCTCTCTCTATTGATGATGAACTAAACTGAAGTAAGAGCTGATTACTATCCCTAAGTACAAAGTACCACCACATATGAGAGTATCAAGTGTGTGGTAACATGGGGAAAAAACCTCTAGCCAGCACTAGAGTAAAAAGTGCCCATGTATAGAGAAAAGGTTCACATCAAAGCTACTCAAGGAACACATAAGTGTAACAAACCCCCCTGGAGCGAATGATGTGAACACATACAAGGAGTGATAGATCAGCCCCCACAAGGTAACAAGCCTAAAGCTTTGCGAAAAGCTTCAAACTTTTCCCGTGGAAGAGCTTTGGTGAATATATCTACCACATTATCTTGTGTAGGCACATATATCAAATCAATATCTACTGCATGAAGGTGCTCTCTCACATAGTGATAATGCACCTCAATATGTTTGGTCCGTGCATGAAACACTAGGTTTCGTGCAACAGCCAAAGCACTCTGACTATCAGTGAGAATATGCGTAGCAGCATCAATCTCCATGCAAAGATCCATCAATAGGCGTCTCACCCATATACACTCCACTATAGCTGTGAAAACTGCCTTGTACTTAGCTTCACAACTCGATGTCGCCATTGTAGGTTGCTTCTTACTCAACCAAGATATGCATGAGTCTCCAAGGAAAAAGCAATTACCACTAGTGGACACGCGAGTATCATAACAACCAGCCCAATCACTATCTGTAAAAGCATGCAAGCATGGCTGAACATCTCTGCCATAAAAGAGACCTAAGCTCAAAGTGCCTCAAAGATATCTAAACACACGTTTCACCGCTTGCCAATGCTTAGTGCCAGGGCTATGTATGAATCGACTCAACTGGGAAACTGCATACGATTTATCCGGCCTTATGTTGCATGCATATATAAGACATTCCACAGCTTGCTGATAAAGAGAAGTGTCAAATGCATCACTTGAATCCTCAACTAAGAACCTAAATCTTGTCTCAACTGGTGTGGAAACGGGCTTGCAATCCTCAAAGTCAAAACGCTGAAGTAGTTTTTCAACATACTTTGCTTGATGCATAACAATTCCCCCCTCAACGGATACAAACTAGATGCCAAGATAGTAGCTCAAAAGACCAAGATAAGTGACATCAAAAGTATGCTGCAAATCAGCCATAAGAATGTCAAGTTTTGCATCACATGACCCAGTCAAGAGTATGTCATCGACATAAAGAACAAGCACTGTAAGATCAGCCCCATTTTTGCGTACATAGAGTGTGCTTTCAATCGGACTACATGTGAAGCCAAGAGCAATCAAGTGCTTATGTATTTTGTCATACCATGCACGTGGAGCTTGCTTGAGACCATAAAAGGCTTTATGCAAGCGACAAACCATATGCTCTTTCCCTTTCATAGCAAATCCAAGAGGTTGCTTCACATAGACCTCTTCTTGCAAATCACCATTCAAGAAGGCTATTTTTATGTCCAACTGATGCACTTTCCAGCCTCGATGGGCAACCAATGCAACCACGGTACGAACTGTAGTCATAAGTGAAGTAGGTGCAAAAGTTTCCTCATAGTCAATGCCATATTGTTGCGCATATCCTTTGGCAACCAATCTAGCTTTGTAGCGATCAATGCTACCATCAGATTTTCTCTTAATCTTGTAAACCCAGTTTGTACCAATGGCATTCCTTCCTTTTGGCAATTCACATAACTCCCAAGTACCATTCCTATGTATGGAATCCATTTCTGATTGCATAGCACTCATCCATTGTGGATCGTCACATGCATCTTCAAAAGAAAGTGGCTCTTCATTACATGCTATAGCAATAAGAGAATAATCCACAAAATTACTTGATGCATGGTGAGAGCTTGATCTTGTTCTACCAAGTAAAGGTGCACTCAATTTGCTGTCTTGCAAAGATTGTTTCGGCCACTTTGGCATAGATTGTGCACTCTTGATAGACATGTGTTCATTTTGTAAAACATCTTCAATATGTACATCATGCGTGGGCTGAATTTCATGCCCATTTTCAGCCATATTTTGAAGCAAATGTTCAGCCATATGTGGCTGGAAATTTCCAATAGTTTTGACATTTTTTGGCTGAAAATTTTCAGCCATGTTTGGCTGGAAATTCTCTGCATTTTCAGCCCTATTTGGCTTGAATTTATCAGCCCTTTGAGCCTCAGTTGGTTGGTCTACATGGCCATAGTCAAGCGCACCATTTTGGAAAAAAGGCATGAGTGTATCAAACACATCTTGTGAGCTAATTGTTGGCAATTTTTTGCATTCAAGTAGAGGGAAAACTGAATTTTCAGCAAATACCACATCTCGACTCACAATAATTGTGTTCATCAATGGATGGTACAACCGATATCCCTTACTTTTAGCACTATAACCAACAAATATACATTTCTTTGCCTTGTCATCAAGTTTGTGATGTTGTTGTGATGGCACAAGAGCATATGCCAAACAACCAAACACACGCATATGACTAACCATAGGCTTATGACCATTCCAAGCCTCATAAGGAGTGATGACTCTCAATGCTTTTGTAGGGCAGCAATTCAACACATAATTTGCACACATGAGCGCTTCCATCCAAAATTTTTCAGGAAGATGCTTTCCTTTAACCATACATCGTGCCATTTCAAGTATAGTTCTATTTTTACGCTCGGCAACACCATTTTTTTGAGGTGTATATGGCATAAACATCTTTTGTTGAGGTGTATATGCATGATGTTATGTGCTTTGAAGCACCACTATAAAAAAACCAATCCGAATCAGCCTCACTCACAACCATACATTTAGAATGTAAAGAAGCATCATAATGACATGTAACAACACATGCCCAAAAATCTTGAGCCATGTAAGCTTCATCATTCTTTGCATTTGCTGAATTTTCAGCAATAGACATGCTCGATTCCTTCTTCTTTTCGTTGCGTTTAGCAAGCTTTCTACACTCATCAATAGTATGACCAGCCTTCCTGCAATATTTGCATCTCTTCTTCTTTTGCAAATCACCATCATTAGAGGAATGAGTGGAAGAGGAAGCTTGAGGCTTTGGTTCTGATGAACCCAAAGCTGGACCATACTTGCTTTTCCCCTTTTGTCAGATAGCAAGTGCTTGCGTTCCCTCAATCAAACCACTCCTATTCACTCTAGATTGATCTTCTTGCAAAAGAAGAGACACAACCTCATCAAATGCATACATATTAGGATTTCCTTTTGCAACCAAACGAAGTGTAGTAGCAAAGCTTTGAAAAGATTCCGGTAATCCTTTCAACAATGTAGAAATGAGTGATGCATCCGAAATGATCTCATCTATGTTTGCCAATTGCTCTTTCAAATCCTTGATGCGTGTCACATACACATCCAGCGACTCATTTTCAGCCATACATACATCCTCAAGTTGCTTCCTCAAGTATGCAACACGTGCTTCATTACACACGGCATACAAAGAAGGAAGAGTGTCCCATGCCTGTCGTGATGTAGAACATGACTGAATGTGTGGAACTATATGACGCTTCACTGAAAGTGCAATCAAAGCATGAGCTTGAGCATCTTTTCCATCCCATCTAAGCTGCTCATGTGTAGGTGGAGAAGGGGGAAGCCATTGTACTCGAAGAAGAAGCTCCATCTGTGACAATAGACTATGAAGTAGAAGCACCTGCCGGTCTTCGATCTACATCTGCCACTATGTTCCAAAGTTGTTTTGCAACAAGAATATGCTTCATCATGTAAGACCACATCGGATAGTTAGTCCCATCAAGCTTATCTTCAGCTTGAAGCATGCCAAACAAGTCATTGCTTCCCGCCATTTCACTAAGGAACAAGAATGTGACAAAATCTTCACTTCGATGAAAGCTGAAATGAGTGCTGAAATTTCAGCTCACAAACCGTCACTCTGATGGAGATTCTGACTGCACGAATGGCTTTGAAATGGGGATAAAACCCCAGCGCACCTGGTGGAAATGTTTCCGGGCTGTTGAAATTCACAGTTCTATGCTCCGAAGTCGATTTGCACTGTTAAAGTGCGCGTGCGCCTCGATGCGAAAAACCGAAACTTGAGAAGGAGCTGAACCTGCTCTGATACCACTATTGGGTGTGTGTAGAAGTGCAAGAGACACACGAGAAGCACACACAAGGAGCACAAACACAACAAGACACATGGAGAAGATGATGGCTGGAATAGCTCTCTCTATTGATGATGAACTAAACTGAAGTAAGAGCTGAATAATATCCCTAAGTACAAAGTACCACCACATATGAGAGTATCAAGTGTCTGGTAACATGGGGAAAAAACCTCTAGCAAGCACTAGAGTAAAAATTGCCCATTGTTAGGGAAAAGGTTCACATCAAAGCTACTCGAGGAACACATAAGTGTAACAGGATCAACGGGATCCAGGAAATCAATCCCCCACTTTTCAAAGTGTTTGAAAGCTAGAATAGGCATAAGAGGGGCATCAAGAGTTAGTGTCAGTTTTCCCATTTGTTGGCACTTGTCACACTTCTTACAGTAGTCTTGACACTCTTTGAAAGGTGTTGGCCACCAATACCCTACCAATAGTATTTTCTTGGTTCTTAAATGTCCTCCAAGGCTTGTCATGCAAGGCCTTTAGCATAGTGTTTCCTTGTTCTTCTTCAAGTCATCTCCTATAAATTTTCATGAATGAAGTATCTATATAATTGACCACCAATGATGCTATTGTATTTTGCCAAGGATAATAACTTTTGCTTCTGTCTTTTGGTGGCTTTAGGAGTGTCATTGGTTATGCCTAAAATTAGTGTCTATGTTTGTTCATTGCAAAGATCATTGATAGGCATTTCTTTTTGGTAGCGGTGTAGTTTCTTTCAGCACTATTAAGATTCCATCTCGCATAATAGATTGGATGATCTATCTTGTTTTTCATCAGCTTGATAGAGTACTGTCTCTACTACAGTGTGAAATGCATCCATATGCATATGAAATTCCTTTGTCCGATCTAGGGCTACTAGGATAGGTGCATTCATCAATTGATTGTTTAGGCTCTCAAACGTTGTTTAACACTCCATGCTCCATTGAATATGTTGATCTTCTCTCAAAATTAGTGTTAATGGTGAGGCTATCGAAGAAAAACTTAGTATGAAGCTTCATTTAGTTAACATGTCCCAAAAGTACCTTGAGTTGTCGTAGATTTTAAGGAGACAGAAATTGTCAAATTTTCTCTACTTTATCCTCATCCATAGAGATTCCTTGCTCATAGATTATATGTCCAAATAGGAATCCTCTTTTGCCTCCAAACGTACACTTGTCAAGGTTTAGTGCTATCCCTCTTTCAATACTTCTCTTCAAGACTGCTTCAATTCTCTCAATCACATTATTTTCATCTCCGTGGATGGCAAAGTCATTCAAGAAGACCTCCATCCAATCTTGTAGATTATCTTGATAAGTTGTTATCATTGCCCATTGAAATGTGGCAGGGGCATTGCATAGGCCAAATGATATGACACGATATGCATAGATTCCCCATTTTGTGGTGAAAGTGGTCTTTGGCTGATCCTATTTGTATATTTGCATTTGACTATACCTGCTAAAGCCATCGAGAAATGAATAAAATTTATGGCTAGCTATCTGATCGAGAATTTGATCAGTGAAAGGTTATGGAAAATCATCTTTCTTGGTCCCCTTATTCGATTTCCGATAAGTGATACAAATGTGGATTTTGTTGTTCTTCTTCAGGACAACTATAATAGGTGACACCCACTCACTAGATGCAATGGGATATATAAATCATGCCTCTAGTAGCTTGGTGAGTTCAGCTTTGATTAACTTAGAGTAAGCCCGATTAGTTCTCTTAAGAAGTTGACAAATTGGCCTTACCCTAGCTTCTAGGTCAATGTGGTGTTGGCAAATCTTCTCATCGATTCCTCTTTAGTCACTATATATCCATGCAAAGGCCATGTTGTACCCTTCTAGCATTGATTTCATGTGCTCCCTTATTTATTCATTCAATTATGTTCCTACATTAAAAAACATCCCATGCACTACCTCCCATTTTTCAATGTTGTCCTCTCTTAGGTATTTTTCACCTCTAGGTACGGACCTAATTGGGCAATGGTCTCTTCTGGTGCACTTGTTGTTGGCCATCAAATCATTATTCGTTTCCTCCTCATACAGACTCAACTTCTTCAATTCCACTCTACCAAGACTCTTTTGTATTTTTTTTGTCCTTCTACAATATCATTGTCTAACTTGGCATCTTGTTTGAAGTTTTGTTTCAAGTATCGAAATCTTTTTTCTCAACTTTTGTATTTCTAAAATTTTCTTGGATTTGGACTTAGATTCCATATGTACAATTTCTAGGTTAGAAGACTCATTAGTCTCACTTTTCATTAAATAAACATTCATCGTGTAACATTCAAACATTAGGGGAAAAACTGAGCCTTGCATGGGCCTTGTAAGGATTCCTAATTTTCAGGGATTAAAAAGTGTTATCCATGAGTTTAAGGAGGCACAAAAAACCACCATGATATTGTGAAATAAAAAAGAATATGAAAATTTTCGAATTTGATGTCTCATGCATGAGCATTTCTAGCCTTTGGATCCTTCAAATTGATGGCTTAGTTTAAATTTCGTATGGCACTAGAGAGAGAAGGCATGAGTATTAATGGGAGTGAGGACAAAAGTGTGAAAACTCTCTATAGAAAGATGAGCCCTCAGATCATGAAGGATATGAGAGATGCGCCATGTTTGTTTTTCACCATTGATTGTGAGCCGTTAGACTGCATGGATCATCCAATGGCCACATTCAAAAGGTTCATGTTTTTAGTGTGGGAGAAATCTCAGCCAATTATTTTTTGCTACATCCAATGGCCAGCAATTGAAGCACTCGAACTTTAACGAATTTAGCATTGGCTATCCGGTTTCATAGCCCATCCAATGGTGCAGAACAAAAGATGCATCTATAATGATATTCAATGTTAGCCATTTGATCTAAAGCCAATCCAAGGGTCCAAGTTCTTAGATGCCTTGACTTTTCACATTTAACATTAGCCTTTAGATCGTATGGCAATCCAAGGGCTCTAAATGGTTCAAAACCACTCTCTAAAGAAACCCACGAGTTCTAGATGGTTTTTGGATCTTTGAGTGCCCAAAAACAAGGGAATCTTATGCCTACTCTAGGTGATTAAGAAACTAGATTGTGGCCACCACCTTCTTCTCATTGGTCCATCTGAGAAAATCTTAATTAGAGTCCTCCTTGTATTATAAGGGTTTTACACATTCTCCTATCCCTTTGCTTTTTGCCTCCAGTTACCTTTAATAACTACAAGCTATAACCATCCTTAAGCAATTCCTAGTACTATTCTATGTTTAGGGCGAATTTGGCTCGAACTCTCATGAGGCACTTCTTCTCTAGGCTTTATGTCTCCTACATTGGTAGATATCAACTTCTTGACGTTTGGGTGGGAAGAAACTTGGATCTACACTTGATCTGACTTAAGACCAATGTTGATAAAACTTGTGCGCCAATCATGCACACACTTCCCCTATATCAACCATGGCATTCCAAGTAGTATCGAGAATGTAGATTCAAGAGTTTTAGGTATAACTACTAGATAGTTAATGGAATACTATAACCCCTCGACAATTGTACTTATATTCTTTAAAATTCTTGCTCGTTTGACTTGAGTTTGATCCTCCATGCATAGAGACATGGGTGTTTCTTCTAATTGGGTGAGCCCTAGTGCTCTCATCGTGTGTTCTCTCATTAAATTCACTACTACCCCACTGTTCAACTAAGGACCTAGAACTGAATACCCCTTGATTTCTATAGTTACCATGGGAGCGTTTAAATCGATTTGTGTCGTGAAACTCGGAGTTATGCCTTGGATCTCTTTCCCTCATTTTTTTTCTTTTCTTGAGATCTCCAGGGCTTCCTGATGTATTCATTATAAATTTGTTTCCTACACACAAGAGAGCACCAATAGAGTACCAAGGTATAAGGTGAACTTTGTTTGAGCCAATCTATGAAAGATATCAATTTCTCCTTCACTTTTTTTTTCTTTTGTCTCTCTCTAGTTTTCAACCTTTTGGAAAATGAGGGAATGCCACGTACAAATTTCTTTGTGACTGGTGGTAATATTTCTACTTCATTTGTTTCTTCTGATTCCCTTTGTTCAAAAAGTCCTCTTTCCTCTTGCATTTCCACTTCCAATTCACTATGCTCAGGTACCTTTTCCTTAGTGATAGTTGTACTATTTTTTAATGCATCACCTTTTGTGTATTCTTGGGTTCGTATAACCACTTCTACAATAGGTTCTCATTGAACTTTTTTCCCTTGGTCTGCCTCTACAAAATTTGTAGAGGAACTTGGTCCTTCCTGAGATTCTTATGTCCTAAATACCACCCTGATAGTAGGGACATGTCCTTGTACATTAGGAGTGGGTTATGTTTTGATTTCAATGTAGTTTGATGATTCAACTAGCCCCTTCCCTTCACCATTGTAGGGTCTCTTTTTTGGACAATCTTCCTTGTAATGTCCTTCTCCACTACAATACCTGCATAACGGAGTGAATCCAATGGGCTTCTTTTCATTTGGAGACACCACTTGAATATTCCGATCACCTCTGCATCTCCAACATTGAATCGAAGAAGCTCCTCTCCGTTCTTGTGCCATCCTCCTAGGATAGGCACATCCTTGGCCTTGAGCTCCATGCCCATATGCATGTCTTGTTTCTGAGCGTGGTATAGGCCACTCACTTTGAACTGGTAGCCCTATGTAAGCAAATTCTAGGCATTCGAGGATCACATGGTCCCTTCCTCATGAGCTATTTTCCTATCACATTGGTCCTCAATATGATTCAATTTTTTGCAAAAAGTACTAAATCTTCTAGGCGGTGGTCTGTCAATAACTAGTATTGAGAGCGTGGGGCATTTTGTGGCTATATGGCTATAGCCACGACATTGTTTGCACCGTATATTAGACCTAAACACACCTTGATTGTTATCTAGGTCTACATCAGGCTTGGTGTTGTACATCTCTTGAGTAAGAGTGGTTGCCTTTATTGCTTCGGTCACTAGTTCCATTATCCGTTCCTGTATTAATGCTCTTTAATTTCTTGTGGTGTACTCATGGCCATGACAAAAACTAGTGTAGTCAAAGTTGAGAATTCATAGATTGGATTCCTCAAAGGTGCACCTCCTAGTCCTTCCATTGGCCCGTATAAAAGCTATCTCTGCCTTTGTTGGCTTAGTTGAACTTTTTCACAAACCCTAGCTTCTTTCTTTGCGGCAATTAAGTTTGCTGGCCATCGATGGCTTATGTGTTGTTATATAGTGGGGTCCCTCAATCCTACAATGAACCCTTCTTTGGAGGGTTTCATCATTTGCAACATTCGTAGCTATTTCCTAACTAGTTTTTCCATGCATTGTTTATAGTGATCCATGCATTCCTTCACCCCTTGTTGCAAATAATCCATCTGTTGGGGAGTCAGTCTTGAAATCCTTGCCTCGGGAATTTTGTCAAAAAGACATCTGTTAACATCTGATATGTTCCCCTTTCCTGAGGTGTTAGATTTCAATACCAATTGGGTACCTCATCTCTAAGTATTGGAGGAAAAATTTTTAACATTTGCCCTTGGTCTACAATTTCATTTGCATCGTGATTCACTTCAAAAATGTGTATGAAGTTGTTGGGATCCTCATCCCAAAGGCCTGAGAGCCTCGAAAAGTCTCCCAAATGGACGAGGATTTTGTGTGCCATCTCAAATGAGGAGTTTTTTTTTGAGAGTACAATGAATTGGAAAGACACACACACTGGACCTCATAAGGTAGAGGCACACATCTTGAGGAACTTTGAAGCATCTAGCCCCGAGTGGGACTTGAACCCTGGCCATCTGCCTAGGAGTACAAGGGACATCCACTAAACCACTGCCATTGTATCACTTCGTTCCCAAAAAGTTAGAGATCTTAGTTTGAGAACTCCTTCAAACCTCCAAACCTGGGATTCTACCGTTCTATTGTAATGTGCTTTTCGTGTTGAATTCTCCCAATGAGTTGAGGTTTCCTCTTGCTCCACTTGATTGAGCTTTTCTTGAGCTTTTGCTCACCACACAGCTCATTGCTCTCTCTACGTTCTAGAACCTTGTGAGCAAAAACTCAGCTCGTTCATGTAAGCTAGGTGAACCTATGGAAACCTGCTATAGAGATATACCAAGCGCGTCCCCAGCAGGATCCCCATATGACCAAAGTTCTAAGCTTGAGAAAACAATGCTTTACTACCTCTGAATTGGATTTTGTGCACACTCTCACTTCTCGAATAAAATTCCTTATATTTTGTTTGTGTTTTTTTCGTCGCTCACTCTCTTTTCCTCGCTCACACTCTAAGATTTCATCATATACTCCATCATTAAGTTCAATGTAGCTCTGTTGTCCAATTGGGTGCCTGGGACACACACCCTTTGATCTCCATAGTCAGCATAGGGGCATTGGAATCTATTTGACTAGTAGT
This sequence comes from Ceratopteris richardii, assembly GCA_020310875.1. NCBI lineage: Eukaryota > Viridiplantae > Streptophyta > Polypodiopsida > Polypodiales > Pteridaceae > Ceratopteris > Ceratopteris richardii. The sequence goes on from CM035410.1 coordinate 21,536,354, forward strand.
GCTCTGTCTTCGATATTTATTACTCAAAGCACAAAGAGAGTCGCCACTCACATAACGATTAGTATATATATTCTTCTTTATCTCTTATTCTTTTTCTTCATTTAATGTTATCTTTATATGTCTTAATAGTTTTTTGGGGTTTTTTCACATAGATGATTGATGGAAAGACATCTCATAGTGTTTTAATTTTTAGACTTGAATATTTTCCAGCTTAATTGACACTTCAATAGTGTGTGCATGCATTGCAATATTTCCTTCCTACATGTACGAGAACAAAACCACTAGGTTGGTCACGAGTTGATTGATTGATTCTAATGTTCTTGATGCCTTACCTCACTTCTGTTTTTTTGTGTATGTATGTCACGATATTTTTCAAGTAGGTATTGAGGTGAGCATCTACAAAGGCGTGTACATGTTCATATGGATTTGGATGAGACAGATTTATTGATTCAATTCAATAGTTATGTTTGTGTTCATGTGTGAATCCATTAAATATTTATATGTGTGTTTATATATGTATGCATGTGTGTTACATTCATAACACAAGTTTGGTTTGCGTTGATTTTAGGCTTCAACCAAATTTTTGTGTAATTCAATATTCTAATTTTGTGCAAAACTTGCACAGGAAACCTGCAACATGCATGGACAAGTAGCTCATATAGAGCCACAGTAGAGAAAGGCAATATGGTACTGATATATGATATTAAGTACTATAAATTTCCAAGTAAGTTGTAAACTAGATAGGTAGGTCCCTTCAAAGTAGCTAAGGTGAATCCAAATGGCTCTCTGCAAACTCAAGATGTTAATGGAGAAACTATCCCGGTAATAGTGAGCACGCTTCATGTAAAGCCATATTATGACTAGTAGGAGATGACAATGGAAATAAGATGATTAGTATATCTTGATCATTTACCGAAAGGTGAAAAGAATATATATGTACATATGTGTTTCCTTCTTCTTTTTTGTAGTTATAAAAAAATATAGTGAATCAAATTCTATGTAATCTAGAAATTATAGAAAGTAGTTCATGAAATGGCAGATCATGCATACAAGAATGCTCTTTTCGATCTTGTGATATATTTTTTAGATCAGATGTCTGCAAATATTGGGATCTCTATTAAGGACATAAGTATCAATTACGATATTGAAGATGCCCACTGGTTGGTATGTTTCATGAACCAAAACTTTGAGATTGACTTTTCTTTTACTCAATTCAAGGCTTGTTTGGGGTACTGGGTGGAAAACTTGGAGGATAGGTATTTTTATTACAGTCTTGCTCAAGGTTCACCTAGTGATGAGAATGATATCAATTGGGTTGGGACATATCAAATGGTCATACAATGTTGTGACAAGGCTCTTAAGACTGAACTTGAATCACCTTAGGGATTTCATCAATTAAAGAGCACAGAAAGAGCTAACTTGAGAATTCTAGAGTACTCACACAAAGTGATCATCAAGGATAGACTTAAGGGTGACCAACACAAGTAGCTAGTTGTATCAACTTACGAAGGTCTAGGTCAACTACCCTATATTTAACACGTGTTCTGGAGAGTGTTTGCGGCAAAAGGGAGGTCCATATATCAATCACCATTGGACCTTTTTTTATGTGAGTGATGTGCGGAAAAGGTGGGCTTCAAAAGAACTTTCTTTTTCTCTCTAATTTTCAAGACTCGAGAAACTAAACAAAAAATTGAAAAGGAAAGAAAAGAAAAGAAAGAAAAGAATATATATATATATATATATATATATATATATATATATATATATATATATATATATATATATATATATATATATATATATATATATATATATATATATACATGTGCCAATGCACTATGGTAGGCTAGTAGGTGGGTGGATTTATCCTATCTAGGTGGTTAGGATAATGAGCCATAGCTAGCTTCACGATAGGTGTCCATTGTCATGTGCATATATGTGCTTGAGATATGCACCATCATGTGTTGGTAGGTAGGTGGAACTATCTTGGTCAAGCATTCAAGACCATACGCCATACCCAACTTGGCTATGGGCTAGCATGTTCTATAATGTATATGTATTGTTTTTTATGTTGCACACTGTGTTGTGTTGGTAGATGGGTGGAAGAAACTCGATCGGGTAGTTGAGGCCATGAGTCGCATCCAATCTGCACATAGGACAACTAGTGAAACTAAATACAATTAAAAAGAAAAAAAATACCTCTCTTGAGGGGGATAAAAGGGAGGATAGGGTGATGATCACCAAGATGGGAGAGTTTCTTGTCTAGTCTAGTTCTTGGACATCATGTCTTGTCCTCTTGTAATCTTGTAGTATGAGATCTTGTCGAGCTATTTCCTATATCTAGTTCATCTTCCTGAAGGGAATCCTTGTAATCCTAATATCTTGTTTCATACTTACCATCTCGGGTTTTGGGATCTCATGCATCATCTCTAGTTGAGTTATTCATACCTATCAGTCCTAGGTTGTGGGACATTTTGTATCAATCACATATTCTTGTATTATTTTCCCTACATGGGTGTTTTTGTAATCAGAAGTATATTTCTGAAATCTTGTCAAGTGTAGTTAGAGAGCACAATCTAGTGCTCCCCTGGCATTTTGGCAAGATTGAGTATGTATGTGGCCAAGGCCTCCTTATATAGGAGCTTGAGGGCATTTCCAAGGGCAGTTATAAAGTCAGTTACAAGTTGATGATGTCATCAATGATATCCGCAATTTGAACAAGACCTCCAAATGTCAGAATTCAGCAAGTAGACAATTGATCTTAGGGTTTTGGCATGTTCAGGATGCAATGGAAGCATTGGGTTCTCCAAATTTTGAACCAGTCAAGTGGAATCTAAGGTTCAAGATGGTTTCCTTTGTCCATGACACTATCAAAATTAGAAATTTTGTAGAAAAGCTTAGCTCAAATCCGAGAGAGGACCAAAGCACCATGCAATTTTCAGATGAAGTGCACGCCAATTTGGTAAGCCTCACAAAGCAAAGACCAAAGTGTAATTAAAATATTAAATATCACAAAGCGACGTGCGATTTACAAATGTAATGCAAGCCAATTTGACAAGTCTCACAAGAAACCTTTCATGAAAAAGTGATACATATGTGGAGATATCTTAGAGTCCACACCAATGTTTCGGGAACAAATAATGAACCATCTATCTCAAAATCAAAGTATTATGTGTCTTTCATTGATGATTGTCGCAAATGGACTATACTCTATTTCATTAATCATAAGGATGAAGTGTTTTCATGTTTCAAAACGTATCTTGCACTTATCAAGGATCAAACCATCTAGACATTGAAGAGGCTTTGTTTTTATGGAGGGGAAGAGTTTGATTCCTTCTTCAAAGAGAGACAAATAAGACCATTGTGGAAGAAGCAAGGACAATGCTTAATGACAAAAGTTGCCCTATTACCTATGATGAGAGGTATCATCCACTATCAATTACTTTATCAATAGGTTACCCTCAAAATTATTAGAAAGTATGACACCCCATGAGAGGGAAGATAGATCCGAAGGTAGAGAAATGTGTGTCCATAGGCTATGACCACAGGAAAATCAAACTGCCCTATGATTTGGAGTATGATTTTCCAACAGAATCAAGAAAAACTTCATACACACTATCAAGTGAATCAAAGGATGATCAAAATAAAACCTAGAATGGAGATCAAATCTTGGAACTCTAGAGATAAAGCCAAAGTGTAAGAATTAACAGATGTAGGGGAACCATCTCAACAAATTAGGTCCACAAGGGAAAAGAAGAAGTCAAAAAGTTTGGATTTGATACCTCATTCATCACTAATAATTCTATATACATGGCTCATGACATGAACCTTGAAGAACCCTCATCATATGAGAAAGCAAAAAAGAAGGCATAGTGGAAACATGTGATGCAAGAATAGATTAATGTTAGAGATATATCCAAGCTGGATTACATATGAATGTGTTTTGGAACAAGAGCTTGAGTTGCTAAGGTTGCTATCTTGGGGGTTATCCTAAGGTTCCATCTTAGAAAGTAGAGTGAGTGTGCATGATGGCCATGTGTCACACTAGAGAGTAGCACACATTTCATTTTCAATTCTTTTTGTGAGAAGAGTCTCAAATTTGGTATCAGAGAACATCTGATCTTGAGCATATGGAACTCCAAGAGAGAGAATGAAATAGCATGTGTCTCTTTTCTTAATTTCAAGGAGCAAGACAAGGCTACAAGGCTGATTTTTGGATCTTCATCTTCAAAAAGTTGGGGAGCTGACAAGCTATGGTGCCTTTAACCTTCAAGAAAGATAATATGTCTTAAATGCCCCTCCAAGGAGGACAACCACATGTTCAACACCTCTTAGAGAAAGCTTACGGGCTCCCATGAATGTGGATAGTGGCTCCCATAATCACCTAAGGCATGCCCAAGTGTGGAGCAGACAAAATGAGCATCATCTAGCTCTTCTTCTCCTCTTTTATATGAAGAATAAGAGCTAAGGCATGTCTATTTATAAATGATTTTGGTATCACTTCATGGGTATGTGGGATAGAAGGCAAACACATGCATTTAGCTCAGTTGAATCTACATGTGTGGAAGCTCTATCCTCCAAATTCAGGAGCTCAATCTCTTCATACCCTTTGATAGATGGTGAAAAAGGTCATACATAAGTGCACTCTTTTGACCATCACTCATTCATTATCCAAATTGGCAGATATCACGTGATATAGACAATGAAATATAAGAGCTTTCCAATATGTAGACGGAAACCATAATTGCGGTATAAGAAACCACATGTATAGAGCACTTAATTCTCTACATACGCTTCAAAGAGAGATGCTACACATCCACCTATGACCATTTTTTGGCCTTGACCTCTTCATAGAAGGTCCAAATCAATAAATTAAAATTTTTTATAGATTCTACACTTCAAAGCCTTTCTTTTAAATGGTTATATGCCATATTTTGACCTTTGCAAGTCATCTTTGCATAAGCTTTTACATGGCTATTGACTGGCAAGGAACTCTTTGTAAGTGATATAAGTGTTCAGTTATGATGATAAGAGTTCTTAATCACATTAAGTATCATTTGGGTTAGGAATGAATTTATTTTTGTAACATTGCATCAAATTTTTTTCCCTTAATTTCATTCATTTGATATTTTTTTTGCATCATAATTTATCAATTTGCATTGTTTTCAATTCCAATCTTATGAAAATAACGTTGGGATGTGCATTAAAGTTATTTTTGAGATGACTTCATCTCTGCACATGAAGTTACATTAATTTAAATTGATTCATAAAAGCATTCAAAAATCATTATTGTAAGCTTAAAGATATTTTTGCAAGTATTGGAGTGAGAAAAGACATTGTTATGAGGGCATGTAGTGCCCAACAACACGTGTCGGCGATTTTTTTTGTTAGCAAGTTTCTTGAGCTTAGAAAGTGGTTTGCCCACCACTATGATTATGCCTTTCATTGGATCATTGCTAGTTCTTTTTTTCGCCTTCATTTTACTTGGGAAATGCTCCCAAAATTTTTGTGGCCGCATGGTGTTATATGCCATGAGAAAACTAGTGATATATTGAGTTGTAAGAAAGAGGAAGTCTCATGTGTGCAACATAA
>CM035410.1:21546945-21699445 GCA_020310875.1 Ceratopteris richardii
CATAAATGTGGCATAGAAAGAGGGCAAGCAAATTAGTGAAGCTTGATTGACAGGGCAACCACCTTCGATCTCATCAACCATCTGCGTAGCACAGCGGACTGCATAGGTTTAGGTCAATCTCTTTCAGGTAAAGACGAAATGTAGGTAATATTCCCCATAATCAATTGGGCATCAATTATTCATGTCATTGTTCATACATATTTCTTCGACTCACGTCTGGATTTTCACTTCGCACCCTAGAGGGGTTGGTGGGGCAGCTATCAGAATTAACAACATTTGGTTCGATAGCCTTGTCAACACCCTCGAAGATCTGAATCATCGTTGGATTGCTACGTCCTTCACAAACCCCTTGCATTTCACCATTGTCTCCATGCATGCTCCCAATAGGGAGATGAAGAGGATTACGACTTGTGTGTTGTGCTCCAAGCCTCTTCTTCTTCCATGTGCTGTTCGTGTGCTTCTGCAGATTTCTAACTCCAACGATTGGTATCAAAGTAGGTCATCGCTTCATCTAGCGCATCGTCGACACCCCTTCGGTCACCATTTCACAATTGCATAAAATTTCGTACGTATACTCAGGGTCTTTCAAAGATCAAAATAGCTGTGCTATGTGGTGCCAAAATCGCGATCTGAGCTCGTTTCAGCCTTCGAATGCACTATCACAGCTCATGTGCACGCTATTTTTTTTTTTGTGTCAAATATATATACCAGTTTTGGTTCTCCGGTATAAGCATCTCGAAGTCTACTATAGGTCTAGCAAAATTCATCCGGGCAGTTCTGTTCAACTTTTTGAGATACAAGCAATTTTCTACATCAAGGTAGTTTAGTCACCGGCCATGGCTGAAAGAAGTGATGTATTCCGTATGTTGGTTGTTGAGCATAAGTTTGATGGTACCAACTACCCGTTATGGGCTTATATGATGCGGCATGTATTGGTTGCAAAAGGACTGTGGAACATTGAGCATGGTGTTGAAAAACGTCCTATCACACCTGCAACTGTTACAACTGCAGGTAGTGAAGCTGATGCAAAAGGTGTCAAAGATGATGATATTCTGCATATTCCTGTCCGTGATGTGGTTTCTACTGCACCTATTGTAGAGAAAATTTGTTAGGATGGCAGAAATGCCCACACACATGCATTGATAGCTTTGTCTGTCAAACGTGCCATTATTCCTCACATTCGCTCTTGTAGAATAGCTAAGGATGCTTGGGATACACTTACCACATTGTACCAAACTAGAAATGAGGCTCGTGTCGCTTACCTCCGAAAGTAGTTGGAGAGTGAGCACATGAATGAAGGTGATTCTATGGACAATTTTCTAACAAAGATCAAAGACTTGAAGGAACAACTGATTTCTACTGATGAAGTTATACAAGATAGATCACTTTTGTAGACCGTTCTGAATGGGCTTCTTGATTCATATCAGAGTTCTGCTTCTACTCTTCGTTTGATGATGAAAGGCAATCCAAATGCCTTATCATTTAAGGAGTTAGTCTCTGTTCTGTTGTAGGAAGATCAGTCCAGGTTGAACAGGTCCATTATGCGTGTTGCAGATCAAGCTTTGCTAGCTAGTCAGAAGGGCAAAGGAAAATGGATCTCTTCAACTAGTAAGCAGAATCTGCTAATTCTGCACAATCAAAGAGGGAAGACAAAGATGGAAAGAAATCAGAAAAGCAGAAATTGTTTTGGAAGTATTGTAAACAAAATGATCATATCATAAAGAATTATCCAAAACTGGCTGCTAAAGAGGCAAAGAAGAAAGAGGCTAGAATGGTTGTTGCAGAGGCCTCTACACCAAAAGCAGAGTGTGCTAATATTGTGGCGGAAGAAGAATGGGTGTTTACTATTGTTTGCAGTTTTGACCCATCTTCTCATGAGGAGTGCATGTCTATAGTAGACTTAGATGTTTGATACTTTCATAGTGGGGCGACCAAACACATCACCTCGCAGCACAATTTCTTCACTTCACTCTAGCCTGCCCCTACAGGGAATACTATCGTATCTACCAACAACTCCTCTTATCATGTCATGGGAGTTGGTAAGATCATTTTGACTGCTGCTGATGGTAGTTCTTTCACTTTTTTAGATGCTTTATTTATGCCAGGGATCAAGAAGAATCTATTATGAGTTTCAGCTTTAGCCAAGATTTGCTTGGTTGTGAAATTTGTTGATGACAGGTGTGCAGTTCATGATCTGTAAAATGGTGAAGTGATTATTGCTTCTGGCATTTTATGTCATGGGCTGTATAAGCTCATAGACTATGAAAGATCTTTGAATGGTTCGGCATGTGTAGTACATGATTCTTAGGCTATGTCAGATGCAAAGCTTTGGCATGCACACTTTGGTCATCTGAATTTTGCTAGTTTGTTATGCCTGCACAAATATGAAAGGGTATCCTCTTTGCCCAAACTTGAGTCACCTAGAAAACATGTTTGTGAAGGCTATATTTTGGGCAAAATGCAAAGTTCCTCATTTCCAAAAGATGGTTCAGTTTGGGCTACTCAGAAATTGTAGCTTGTACATAGTGATGTCTATGGTCCTATGCAGACACCTTCTTTTGCAAATTACCTATGTTTCGTGATTTCATTGATGATTCTTCTAGGCATGCATGGGTATATCCACTGAAGGCAAAGTTTGAAGTGTTCATGTGCTTCAAACATTTTTTGGTTTTGGCTGAAAATCTATTAGCATGTAAAATGGGCACCCTCTATTCTGATCGAGGGGGGGAATATATATCTTTTGATTTTAAAACATTTCTCGCTAAACTTGGGAAAAAACACCAATGTACAGTGCCGTATTCATCTCAACACAATGGATTTGCTGAACGGAAGAATAGGTCACTCATGGAGATGGCGAGGTGTATGGTCAACAGTCAGGCTTTACCACATAGTTTTTGGCTTGAGGCTGTCATGTTTGCATCATATGTACTTAACAGGTGTCCCACTAAATCACTATAATCTATCACTCCATATGAGGCTTCTCGTGATCGCAAGCCATGTGTTGCTCATCTGCGTGTTTTTGGTTATCTGGCATATGCATTAGTGCATGAACAACATCGCAAAAAATTGGATGATAAAGTACAGTCATGAAAGTAAAGGCTATCTTTTGTATCATCCACACAGTAAATGCATCTTGGTTAGCCACGATGTTGTTTTCATGGAAGATGCTATTCAACCATTGCTTTCATGTACCAAGGAGACATCTGTTAGCTCCAAAGACATGCATGATATTTGCTCCCTCTTTTTATAGGTGGACAGTCTAGTGCTAGTCCTAATGAGGCAACTTCTTAGCCTTTACAAGTTTCATCTGATGATGTAGATCATTCCATTTCTGATGCAGATTTACATGACGCACTTGTTGATGAGAGAGCTCATATTGAGTAGGCAAAAACTATGCCGAAATGGTTGGTGCAGACTTTGTGTGACAACAAATTAGATGCACCTCTGTCATATCGTACTCATTCAAGCTCTCATAGTGCCTTTTTTGCATCAGATTGCTATGCTATGGCTGCATCTAGTCTCTGTGATGAGAATGAGCTTGCTTCTTTTGATGAAGCACAAAATTCAGAAAATTGGATGGATGCTATGGAATCTGAATATGATGCTATAATGAAGGATGGTACTTGGTTTTTATGTGACTTACCTCCTCGCAAGAAGGCCACTAGGACTCAGTGGGTATACAAGCTGAAGCGTAAGCTTGATGGTAGAGTTGATAGGTATAAAGCTAGGCTTGTTGCAAAGGGTTATGCATAGGAAAGAGGCATTGATTTTGATGAGACCTTTGAACCTACTAGCCCAATGACTACTGTTCCTAGCAGCTGTGCACTTGCAGCTCATCATGGTTGCAATGTACATCAGTTGGATATCAAAAAAACATTTCTGAATGGCAACTTGCATGAAGAAGTGTATGTTTTTCATCCCCATGGCTTTCTACAGAAAGGGCATGAGAACCAGGTGTGCAGGTTAAAGATGGCATTGTATGGCTTAAAGCAAGCACAACATGCTTGGTATGAAAATATACATGCCTATGTGATTGTACATGGTTTTGAGAATAGTCCAACTGAAAGCACCTTATATGTTAAGTGTGCTAATGATGCACTTCTGATCATTGTGGTTTTATGTTGATGACATGTTGCTCAATGGTCCTCATGAGAGGCATATTGCTGATTTTAAGGCTGATTTACATGCCTCATTTGAGATGTCTGGTTTGGGGCATTTGCATCACTATTTGGGCATTTAGTTTATGCACGTTGATGGTGGAATGGCTTTGTGTCAAACGAAATATATTGACACATTACTATAGCGTTTTGGCCTTGAAGACTATAAGCCTATTGCCACTCCTGTGGAGACAGGTTTACGATTGAGTCTTTAAGATGTTGGAGATGCATTTGATGTTGTTCTCTATCAGCAGGTTGTTGGATGCTTGATTTACTTATGCATTACCCGGCTAGATATTTAGTTTGTTGTGTCACACTTGAGTAGGTTTACGCATTGCCCAAGTGTCAAGCATTGGCAGGCGGTTAAGCGTATCTTTGCTACTTGAGTGGTACTCGGCTACTTGGGTTGTTTTATCCTAAAGGGGGATCACTACCAATAGATTTTCATGCTTTTTCTGACTCTGACTAGGCTAGTTGCTATGACACTCGTGTGTCCACTAGTGGCTTTTGCTTCATACTTGGTAGCTCATGTATAACTTGGTTGAGCAAGAAGTAGCCTACTATGGCCACTTCTAGTTGTGAGGCTGAGTATAGGGCACCTTTCATAGCTACTGTTGATTGTGTGTGGCTCAGATGCCTTATGCTGATGTGGGTGTTGGTGAGTCTTTTGCCACCACCATCTTCACTGACAATTAGAGCGCATTGGTAGTTGCGAGGAACCCTGTGTTCCATGCTCGCACTAAGCATATTGAGGTGCATTATCATTATGTCACGGAGAGGTTCTTTGCTGGGGAGATCAGCTTGGCATATGTGCCCACGCAGGGGAACATTGCACACCTTTTCACGAAGGCTCTGCCTCGGGAGAAGTTTGAAGCTTTCCGCAAAGCTTTGGGCTTACTTCCTTTTGTGGATTGATTCCACACAGCTTGGAACTTCCTCATACATGAGTGTGAGCTCCTTGTTCACCGCATCACTCCCAAGGGGGATTTGTTGATATATTTAGGTAGTGATGTGCGTGAACACACTAGGACCGCTAGGGAACTTTTTTCCCTCTTTAGGAGGTTTTTCCCCCATATTGTATATACGCCTATTGCCCTAATGGGCTACTTATCTTTGTACATTCTCTAGTAATACATTCAATATTGTGTGTTGTGCTCCAAGCTTCTTCTTCTTTCGTGTGCTATTCGTGTGCTTCCGCAGACGTCTAACTCCAACAGAAATGGGCAGTAGGTAGGAGAAAGAATGATTCAATTTGGTTCCCTATCAAGGACATCAGAGGTGTGGAGTCCTAGAACCTCCAAAGAGCTAAAAAGTTTTGGAACAAGGGTTTTCGATATTGGAAACACCTCTCGAATCAAGAAACTAGCCAATGGATTAGATTCGAGGATATTGATCTAGAAATTAGAGTGAAATTCAAATAGCGCATGATTTTGCAGAGTAGATGCATCGCTTGGGAACAATAAAAAACCCACCTCCTCATCAGACAAGACCCTCCCCACAATGAAGGTCTCAAATGGCACAATAGTAATAGCCTAAAAATAATTTCTAGAATCAAGGAGAATTTGGAGTATCCTATCATGTCGAATAAGAAGTGGTGTCTTACGTGGAGGGGCTTGTGTTGGGATTAGAACTTCATGTCTCTTTGGCACCCCCTTATTGAGATAAAAAAGTTGATGCTTATGTGGAAAATCCTCCTCTACGAAATATGGTCCAATATAAAGGCTAACAAAATTTGTGGGGCTTCTCCATGGTGTAAGATATTCCATCTTAGCATTGCGGATCTGGGACACATTTTCTTCTCATGCCCCAAATTTGTCTTCATCTGGCAGATTCTTGGAAAAGTCTTGCATCTATAGGAACAGGTCAATTGGAAGCAAGCGCTTCTACGTGAGGCAATTGGTTGCTTCTCATCTTTGTGGAATGCAATTAGGTGAGACACTCTGGAACACTTGGAGAGAGAGATATGCTTCCAATTTTGGAAACCTGCATAAAGAATGGTCTATCGCGAAATCTCTTTTCCTTCCCGACAAAGGAATATCCAATTGTAAGAATTCCCCACCTTTTAGGCGCCATAGAGTGCTTTTCCTCGAGAACAACAAGATTAAAACCAAGTGGACCCCGCATGAGGGGGGATGAAGCGGTTATCAACCTCCTTTGTAAAACCCTCTACCTTTGTATGTTGTTCCCCTACTTTGTGGGATTGGGGGAGGGGGTCCCAAAGACACTAGGCCCATTCATTTATACTGTTGTTTTCTTTTATTTTAATCAAAGTGTGAGAGAATAAACTAATGCCGAACTCCCTGGTTCGAAAAAAAACTTTTATAATCTCTTCACCATCGTCTGTATATTGCAATCTCCTTTCTCTCTCTCTCTCTCTCTCTCTCTCTCTATATATATATATATATATATATATATATATATATATATATATATATATATATATATATATATATATATATATATATATATATATATATATATATATATATATATATCAATAAAGATATAAAAGTCCTCATGGAACCCGATGAGCATGAATTAACAATTGATTTTTAATTTCGTTTTTAAAATTTATATTCTTATAGAAAGTAATGCAAAGAGAAAAAATATAAAAGTAAATCGATGTTTTTATAATTGATATTCCAGCTAAGAGGTATGTTTAACCCTCTAGAATCAATGATTTACATGTCGTTACTTCGATAGCTTGACTCCATAGTACCTTATAGAGAATAGTTCTTTAAAAAGAAAATTAAATTCACATATTCCTATTTTCGCGTGAAGCAACAATACCTTGTTGGATTTTTCTTCATATTATGAATGATTTCCGTGCACATCAAATCATATATAATCAATTTCAGCCTTTATAACATAATAAAAAGCATCAACATAAATAGTATTGCAATGGTCCTTTGAGTAGCATTACATCGCATATGATTTTGATAATACCTTATTCAGACTTCATAACATAATTTCAGACTTTATAACAATACCTTATTGGTCTTTTCAGCAAATTATGAATGATGTTCGTGCAACATCAAATCATATGTAACCAATTTCAGACTTTAAGTAGCATTACATCCCATATGATTTCGATAATAGGTTGATATAGAATAAAGGAACTTCTGAAGAGCATTAAAGATTATTATGCAATTGGATGAATACTTTTGTAAGAGCTTAAGAAACACCATAAACAATAGTTTCACTATATTAATAATGATGATGAACACATTATATGTAAAGTGATTATCAATCAAAGAAAAGCGTGTATCATACGACAGAGTGCATGCTTCCTTATCTCGAAAACTCACACACTCTCTCTCTCTCTGTCTCTCTCCTTGTGGTCATCTTGCTCATCTTCATATCTATATAGATCGAGGCTCCATAGCATGGTGTACCTCCACAAAGCGGTATCAAAGCATTGTTCGGTGGACAAAAAATTGTAATAGTGATCTAGATAGAGGTGCCCAAATTGGGCTCACCATTAAAGAGAGTGTACTAAAGGCTGTAGTGTTGGTACCATAGCCATAGGAGTATAGGTTTCCATATTCAGAGGCACCATCCATGGTCCTAGATGCATTACTTCCACTATAGAAGGTAGCCTGTACACTATTTATGCCAGTTACTGTGTTGAATGTATCAAGTCAATTCAATCCAACGAGGAAATGGGTATGATCATTGAAGCTATAAACAAAGTTGTAAGGATCCATGACCCTCGAGTATTTAAAGGCTAATCCGAGAGCTTGAATCACTAGAAGTAACATGGACCTCGTACAAAATTAAAAGTTGAAGTAAAAGTCTCGAGTTGAAGTAAAAACTGCAGGTGTTTATTGGTATGTTCGTCAAGAAGGTTCAGCATTAGAAGGAAGATCAATTGAAAATCTGATGGCCCTACTTGAGAAGGAGTCTTTCTAAAGAAATATATTGAAAGAGGATCTATTAAAGAGAACTTACATATTTACGAGGTAGATGTTTGATTTTGGTTTTTTCCTTTCAATTGCATGTGATCGATGATGCCATGTATACACTAGCGAGTCCTTGGATGGACATTAGTCACATGTTTTGAGACATATGTTGTGGGTCCTTGATTTGTACAAATCTCATGCTTATGAGGATATATTTACCGTGCTAAAAACTTTACTTAAACAAAAACTGAGCACTGATCTGAATAGAGGTGCCACAATGGAGCCCACCATTACAAAGAGTGGTATTGAGGGCTGGAGTGTTGGTACCATAGCTCGAGGAGTAAAGGTTCCCATATCTGGAAGCACCCCCAATTGTCCTAGATGCGTTACTTCCATCGTAGAAGTTAGCATGTAGAAGTTAGCAATGAAAGGGGTACGATCGTTGAAGCTATGAAGAAAGTTTTAAGGATCGATGACCCCTGGGTTGGATAAACCCTAATCCGAGAACTTGAATCAGTAGAAGCAACATGGGCCTCGTACAAAATTAAAAGCTGAAGTAAAATTCTCAAGCTGAAGTAAAAATTGCATGTGTTTAATGGTCTGTTCGTGAAGAAGGTTTAGCATTAGAAGTAAAATGAATTGAAAATCAGATGACTCTACTTGAGAAGAAGGCTTTTAAGAAATATATTGAAAGAGGATCTATTAAAGAGAGCTTATATATTTACGAGGTAGATGTTTGATTTTGGTTTTTTCCTTTCAATTGCATGTGGCCGACGACATCATGTATACACTTGCGAATCTTTACAACCACATTATGGACATGTTGTGGGACATATGTATGGATTTGTGGGTCGTTAATTTGGACAATTTACATCTTGTGAGGATATATCTACCGTGCAAAAAATTTGACTTAAAAAAAAAGCTGAGGGATGTGGCAAGGTTTTTAGCTAGTGTTTACTCATGTTGCAGATAGCTTATTGATATAGGTGGAAGAACAAACTGAAGAGAGTCCAAAGACCTCATGTACCAATCAACGGATGAATGTATGAAATTGTCGCCTCCCTTAAAGATAATTTGCATCCATTATGTGCTAATTTTGATGCTTTCACCCAATGTCTGGGTTTTGGAGAGGGTTTTCTATGGTTTATTTGGCTCATGTTCAATTCATAAAGGGAGAGTTTGTCAAAGTTTTTTTCAAAGATGTCAAACTTTTTTCAAAGACCCTCTCAAACTTTTTTTTTTCAATTTTCTTTTCAATTATTTACATGTCCTTGCTTCGATAGCTTCACTACGCCTATTTTCGCATGAAGAATAGTTCCTTTACATATGCCTATTGTAGCATGAAGCAACGATACCTTATTGGCTTTTTCTACAGATTATGAATGATGTCCATGCAACATCAAATCATATATAACGAATTTCGGACTTTATAAGATAATAAAAATACCTTGTTCAAACTTTATAACATAATTTCAGAATTTATAACAATACCTTATTGCCTTTTTTTGCAAATTATGAATGATGTTCGTGCAACATCAAATCATATATAACCAATTTCAGACTTTAAGTAGCATTACATCCCATATGATTTCGATCATAGGTTGTTCTCGAATAAAGGAACTTCTGAAGAACATTGAAGATAATTATGCAATTGGATGAATACTATTGCAAGAGCTTAAGAAACACCATAAACAATAGTTTCACTATATTAATAATGATGATGTGGCAAGAACACATTATATGTAAAGTGATTATCAATCAAAGAAATTGTGTATCATACGACAGAGTGCATGCTTCATTATCTGGAAACTCTCTCTCTCTCTCTCTCTCTCTCTCTCTCTCTCTCTCTCCCTTCTGGTCATCTTGCTCATCTTCATATCTATATAGATTGAGGCGCCATAGCATGTTGTACCTCCACAAAGTGGTATCAAAGCATTGTTTGGTGGACAAAAATTCGTAATAGTGATCTAGATAGAGATGCCACAATTGATCCCACCATTAAAGAGAGTGGTACTAAGGGTTTCATTATTGGTACCATAGCGAGAGGAGTAAAGGTTCGCATGTTTAGCGGTACCATCCATGGTCCTAGATGCATTACTTCCACTGTAGAAGGTAGCATGTACACTATTTAAGCCACTCAGTGCATATCAAGCCCATTCAATCCAATGAGGAAACGGGTATGATCATTGAAGCTACAAAGAAATCTGTAAGGATCCATGACCCTTGGGTGGCTAAAGCCTAATCCAAGAACTTGAATCAGAAGAAGTAACATGGACCTTGTACAAAATTAAAAGCTGAAGTAGAAGTCTCAAGTTGAAGTAAAAACTGCGTGTGCTTAATGGTTTGTTCATCAAGAAGGTTCAACTTTAGAAGCAAGGTCAATTGAAAATCTGATGGCCCTACTTGAGAAGGAGGCTTTCTAAAGAAATATATTGAAAGAGGATCTTTTAAAAAGAGTTTATATATATACCAAGTAGATGTTTGACTTTGTTTTTCCCTTTCAATTGCATGTGGCTGATGATGCCATGTATGTAGTAGCGAGTCCTTGGATGGTCTCGCTAGTGAGACATATGTTGTGGGCCCTTAATTTGGACAATTCACACACTTATGAGGATATATTTATCTGCCAAAAACGTGACTTAAACAAAAACTGAGGGATGTGGCGAGGTTTTTAACTACTCTATACTCATCTTGCAAATACCTTTTGCTGATATAGGTGGAAGACCAAAGTGAAGACAGTCCAAAGACCTTTTGTAACAATCATGGAATGAATATATGAAATTATGGCCTCCCTTTAGAGAGAGTTTTCATACTTGAAATGCTAATTTTGATGTTTTCACCCAGTGTTTGGGTTTCAAAGGTGATTTCCTATGTTCTTTTTGGCTCAACGTCACATTGGACAAAAGAGACTCTCTCATCTTTTTCTCAAAGATCTCATAAATGAGCATACTAGTGCATTTGAGTTTCAGGGAGTGCATGGAAGAGTAGTTCTTTAAAAAGGAAATCAAATTCACATATGCCTATTTTCGCATGAAGCAACAATACCTTGTAGGCTTTTTCTGCAAGTTATGAATGATGTCCGTGCAACATCAATTTATATATAACCAGTTTCAGCCTTTATAACATAATAAAAAGCATCAACATAAATAGTATTGCCATGGTCCATTGAGTAGCATTACATCCCATATGATTTTGATAATACCTTATTCAGACTTTATAACATAATTTCAAACTTTATAACAATACCTTATTGGCCTTTTCTGCAAATTATGAATGATGTTCGTGCAACATCAAATCATATATAACCGATTTCAGACTTTAAGTAGCATTACATCCCATATGATTTTGATAATAGTTATTATGCAACTGGATGAATACTTTTGTGAGAGCTTAAGAAACACCATAAACAATAGTTTCGCTATATTAATAATGATGATGTGGAAAGAACACATTATCTGTAAAGTGATTATCAATAAAAGAAAAGCATGTATCATACGATAGAGTGCACGCTTCATTATGTCGAAAACCCTATCTCTCTCTCTCTTTGCTTCTAGTCATCTTTCTCATCTTCATATCTATATAGATGGAGGCTCCATAGCATGATATACCTCCACGAAGTGGTATCAAAGCATTATTGGCTGGAAAAAAAATCGATGATTTTGGGTTTCTCCTTCCGATTGCATGATGTTTGGTTTTGGGTTTCTCCTTCCGATTGCACGAAGTGGTATCATATCATGATGTTTGGTTTTGGGTTTCTCCTTCCGATTGCATGTGATCGATGATGCCATGTATACACTAGTGAGTCCTTGGATGGACTTTAATCACATGTTCTGAGACGTATGTTGTGGGTCCTTAATTAAGACAAATTGAATGCTTATGAGGATATATTTACAATGCTGAAAATGTGACTTAAAAAAAAATTGAGGGATGTAGCGAGGTTTTTAACTAGTGTATAGTCATCTTGGAGATACCTGTATTGACATAGGTGGAAGAGCAAAGTGAAGACAATCCAAAGACCTCCTGTAACAATCACCGGATGAATGTATTGAATTGTGGCCTCCCTTTAGAGAGATTTTTCATATTTTAGTTGCTAATTTAGATGCTTTCACCTAGTGTTTAGGTTTTGAAGAGGATTTCCTATGGCTTTTTTGGCTCACGTTCAGATTGGACAAAATAGACTTTGTCATTTTTTCTCAAAGGTTTCATAAACGAGCATAATAGTGCATAGAAGTTGAAAGGAGCACATGGAAGAAGAATAAAACATTATGATTATTTGCAAACCTTGAGTTTATGGGTGCTTATATCAAGAAAAACAATTGAAATGATGCCAATTTGTTTCTAAATCTTGCCCAAAATTACCCTAGTATAGAGAAGTGATCAGATCATAAGAAAGGCTCATAATATTATGAAAATAGTGGGGGACAAGCTTAACAAGGATAAATACGATATAAGGTCTTATATAATGGAGAATTTTGTATTGGTTAAAGGAATTATGGGACTAATAGATGGAGAAGATGAATGTCCTAAATTTCTACAAAACTCGAAAGTAGGTTAGCAAAAAGAATACAAGATCTGGATTGAGAAATCTAGAAAAGTTCTCCATTGGATATCTTTATGCATTTATGATAAACGTATCCCATACATCATGAAATCTCATACACCAAAGCAAGCTTGGGATATTATTCACAAAATATATGGTACATTTAGAGAGGCTAGGAAAATTCATTTGAAGCAAAAATCACATAGTGCATGGCATGGGAATAGGTCTATCACTAATTATGTGGCAAAGATTAGAGAGGTTATGGATGACGTAGCATCCATAAATTGCAAGGTGGAAGATGGAGATATGGTATATGTTCTGTTGAATGGTCTAGGATGACGATATAAGGACTTGGACACCTCCGTTTCGATAAGAGACACTATGCCTAATTTTGATGAGCTAGTCGCACTTTGTATGAAAAAAGAAGTGAAACTTGGATCGAATGCATTAGGAATTGGAAACCCAAGAGATCATGCATTCTTTCATCCTAGAGGAAGAGGTTCTAGCCATGATGAATTAAGCTCTAGAAATTCAAACGCTTTGGATATGCCAAGCGGAAGACGTAGATCAAATTCAAAAGGTAAACATGGATCCCAAGCAGTTGGATATTGTTATCATTGCAGACAATATGGCCATTTTGAGAAGGATTTATATCATAAGAGAAATATTCCAAGAGGAAGAAGTAGAGGTCTTTATGCATCATAGGGAAACTTCTTTGGACAAAGTTCATATAGAGATTATGGCATAAACAACAGGGTTGCAACGGAGCATGTGCTAAATAACATGTCTAAAAGGGGAAATGATTTAAATTGGTACTTAGATTCTGGTTGAATAGATCATATGAGAAGCATAGGAGATTGGTTTTAGTGTAAAGAGCCTTTGACGACTAGAGAGCATGTGGAAACTGGTGATGACACTTTACACCTAGTTAACAATGTTCGAAATGTACCACTAGTACATAAGAATCGTGTCTGAATTATATTGAGTGATGTTTTACATGTGTCTATTAAACAAAGAACTTAGCTTTGGTTGGTCGGCTTCTAGATCAAGATATGGAAGTGATCTTTAATTAGCATGGCTTTTTCATAGATGACTTCAATTATGGAAAAAAGGGAAATATTTTGGTCATGGAAAGAAAATGGGTAGACTATTCGTGTTTGATATGGGAAGATATTTTTATAAGAATATGTGTGCCAAAAAAAATGTGCACTCTGATATAAGATAATTGTGGCATAGGATAACTAGCCATATAAATTTGAGGAAATTGAAGTTTATGCAGAAGCAAATGTTAGTGTGTTGTCTACCCGATTTGGTCATTTAAATTTTGCAAGAATATACAAAGCATGTGCATTTGGCAAACAGGAGTGTATGAAGTTTCCAAGAAGAGAAATGCATAGAAAGAGACCTCTAGAGTTGATTTATATTGATTTATTTGGACTTGCTAGAACAAAGTGAATTGTTGGTTCACTTTAGTTTTTGATATTTGTTGGTGAATATAAGTGATAAACTTGGATATATTTCTTGAAGCATAAAACCTATGCCACGAGAGAATCCGAGGATATTAAGATCGATAGAGTTAGAGAAATTGATGAAAAATAATTTGGATGCGACAAGAGATGCTTATGACCATGTGGTCGAGTTTAAGCAAGTGCTAAGAGGTAAACAAGTGGATGACATGTTCACTGAGTACAATGCATTTCGAATCACATTGGAAAACACGGTCATAACTTGGTTCCAACCCTTACAAAAAAGAAAATTTAGGGACATTCATCACTTTATAGAATCATTCATCATTGAATAATCTAAAAGTGGAATCAGGCACAACACTTCTTCATTAATCCAGAGTTTTAAACAAACCCTCCCAAAAGACCATCAGAGTAGTAGGATGTAGATTTGGATAGTATAATGAGAGATGTTCAATGCCAGATTTACCCACACAAGCCAAGCAAGTATCTATGTTTTTGGATGGGTTATTGAGCTCTAAACTACGATCGTATATATACTTCAAGGAACCCAAACCAATAGAACAATATGTGAGAAGTTTCATAGACATTGATGATAACTTAGGTGATGTGTTAGAACTCGCAAAGGTCTACAAGGGTACAGATAGTTCTATTCATTTGTCCTCAAAACATTCTAGTCTCATAGAAGACCTAATTGAGAAGGTTTCCTTGAAGCTAGGAGTCTCAAACAAATAGATACCCAAAATAACTTCAGTGAAACGTTCTTACACTTGAGGAGGTGACCATATGGAAAATGCTTCTCCAAATGTGACACAACCTCAAGATATACCTAGTACCCAGTACTACACGATAGAAAGGCAGTACACTAACCACACGACACAACATTGTCCATCTAACAAGGAAGTGGTTAGACAAAATTATCCTCAAGCATACCAACAACCCAATAGATATTCGGGAGGATGTAGCCTCATTGATATTGGCCCCAGAAAAGTTATGAGGTACCATATTAGGTGCAACCTAAACCCTAACTCATGCTAGGCCAACAAACACCACCCCCTACGAATGTAATCTCCGTCAAATGCATAGGGGTAGAAGAGAACCTCAGTAGAGCATTAGTGCCTTCATCTCCACTAATCATAGAGAATGATCCTAGTTCCAATAGTTTAGACTCTACGCATGTAGATAACCCACGTGCATACTACAATGAGTTGCTAGAGCATATGGAAACATGCCAATATGAGAGCCTACCCATGGAACCTAGATGGGATCCAGAATATGCTAATGTCATGTATGCCAACCCCAACCCATGGCCCGAGTTGAGGTAGACAAGACCACACGGCCCTAAAGGTCCTTGCTTTAGGTGCCAAGGAGATCATTATAGAAGAGAGTGCCCACATCCTCTGATAGGAAAACCCCAATATTACAACTTTCAATGTTTTATTAATGTGATAGGACTTGTGCATACTTCTAATGGATCCAAACCTACCTATATACCTATTCAGATGGAAACTAGATCCCAGACATTGCTACAAAATCATCAACAAAACCCTGATAAAATAATCGAGAGTGGTGAAGTTAGAGAATCAAGTGGAAGAAAAACAAAATCTTTGAAGGACTCATGAGAGAGAATCAAAAGAAAAAATGGAATAAGAAGATAAGCGAGCTGGAGGGAATCTTGAAAGAGACTAGAGCCAAAATTTTAAAATTGGCATCGCAAGACTCAAATGAGGAGAACCCAACCCCAAAACTAGGATGAGTTCTAGCTAAACTCATACCAGAGAACCTAGATATGATGTTTAAAGCATACGAGGCACGACTAAGAGAAGGACCTCAAGTGGGAGAGTCGAGTAAGAAATATTTAAGGGTAGACTTTGAAATTAATAGAACTAAGCTCTACATGAGAATGGTAGAATAAGCTTAGGAAATGTTCAAAGCATCTCACTATGTTAATTGGAGTAACCTAGAGAAACCAAAATTACACTTTCAAGGATTACTAGAGAGGATAGAACATTTGATTTTCATCAATGAGAGGATTAATCCTAATATGAATTATACTACCCCTAAGGCATAGGAAGACACCACCTAGCTGGGATCCAGAATATGCTAACGTCATGTATGCTAACTCCAACCCACAGCCCGAGTTGAGGTAGACAAGACCACCTGGCCCTAAAGGACCTTGCTTTAGGAGCCAAGGAGATCATTACATAAGAGAGTGCCCACATCCTCTGATAGGAAAACCCCAATATTATAACTTTCAAATTTTGATTAAAGTCATAGGAATTGTGTATACTTCTAATGGTTCCAACCCTACCTATATACCTACTCTGGTGAAAACTAGAGCCCAGGCATTGCGACAAAATCAACAACCAAACCCTGATAAAATAATCGAGAGTAGGGAAGTTAGAGAATCAAGTGGAAGAAAAAAACGATCTTGGAGGGACTCGTGAGAGAGAATCAAAAGAAAAAAAAAAGGAGTAAGAAGGTAAGCAAGCTAGAGGGAAGCTTAAAAGAAACTAGAACCAAAATTTTAGAATTGGCATCGAAAGACTCAAGTCACGAGAACCCAACCCCAAAACTAGGATGAGTGCTAGCTAAAATCATACCAGAGAACCTGGATATGATGTTTAAAGCATATGAGGCACGTTTAAGAGAAGGACCTCAAGTGGGAGAGTCGAGTAAGAAATATCCCAGGGTAGACTTTGAAATTTATAGAACTAAGCTCCACATGAGAATGGTAGAATAAGCTCAGGCAATGTTCAAAGCATCTCACTATGTTAATTGGAGTAACCTAGAGAAACCAGAATTACACTTTCAAGGATTACTAGAGATGATAGAACATTTGATTTTCATCAATGAGAGGATTAATCCTAATATGAATTATAATGCCCCTAAGGCATAGGAAGACACCACGTCTTTGTTGATATATTTAGGTAGTGATGTTTGTGAACACACTAGGACCATTGGAGCACTTTTTTTTGGGCCTATTTCCCGAAGGGGTCAGTTATCTTTGTACATTATAGTGGTAATACATCTAGTATTGTGTGTTGTGGTCCAAGGTTCTTCATCTTCCTTGTGTTGTTCACATGCTTCTGCAGACCTCAAAATCCAACAATTGGTATCAGAACAGGTTGTCGCTTCATCTAGGGCATCGTTGAGAACCCTCCGATCACAGTCTCAAAATCATACAAAATTTTGTGAGCATACTCAAGGTCATTAGGAGATTAAAACATCTTCACTTTCTTGTGCCGAAATTGGGATTTGAGCTCATTTCCGCCTCCAAACACACTATCGTAGTGCTTGTGTAGACAATTTCTTCTTTTTGTGCCAAAGACATATGCCAATTTCGGTTCGCCAATATAAGCGCCTCGAAGTCTGACATCATTGAGCATCATTGAGCACCATTACAATGCCAATGATTGTTGGTGAAGATTACAAGGCTACACTTTTGGCTTGAAGGTTACAAAGAAATGAGGTTCCATGTGAACCATAGCTAGAGGATTCTTATCTCTTTACCTCTTTGTAAAAGTTAAATCTTCATTGATTTGAGAGAATATGTGTAACCACCTACTCAAGGGAGTCCTAAACTTTATTAGTTGTAAGGAATCAATCAATTTGAGAGAATATATCCTAGGATGTAGGAACATGATTATAGAGAGGCAAAGTTTGAATTCAAATTCAAACTTTGGACTCAACCACTATAAAAAAGGGATCATCAAAAGTCGCAGAAGATTAGTCACTTTCCGAGATCTTCATCTCTATCTCTGTATCTGTGTAAGGCCTACACTGTTGTCTACACCTTACCACATCATTTGGCTATGATTTCCAAGCCAATGATTTTGTACACAAGTGCTCATTAATACATATATCTACAATTGTTCATCTCTGAGTTCTATGTTATAGTCTCTATCAGTGAGTCAACTTGTGGAGATCATATCTCACTCATTTGTACATCAAATTCAAAGATCTATAGCTTGTTGGAACCAACTCAAAGTCCTTTGCATGATGGCAAAATTTGAAGGATATCTATGCAGTCATTTGAGAGAAACATCCGTTGAGGTGATCATTGGTCGAAGTCTGCAATAGTCCTAAAAATTCGGGGGTAAAGGTTTACTTGCTAAATTAATTTCTCTGAGCATAGTTAATCTTATTAAGTGATTTCACTTGAATAGTTAGATTGCTAAACTTATTAGATACCCCTAAAAGGAATTTTTCCAATTCCTACTGTGCTGGTCATACTGAGCAAAAGATATAACAGGTGTATGGTAAAAAATAGAAGGTTTTCTTGAAGACTTGAAGTTCAAAGTTGTCTGTTTTGATTCAATCTTTTCATACATCATTTCCAAAGTACATAGTCCATTTTATGGTGTCATTGGAAAGCCAAAAAGGTCTACTTATCAACTCTGAAGCATGAAAGGGTTGGTACAAAGCAGGATTTGGCAGTACCTACTCATCATCTTGAAGTATCCATCCATCTTTCCCAACAGTGGTATTAGAGCAAAGTCAAGGTAAAATGGAAGATGGTTTTCCTTCATTTATTGATAAATTGGACAGGAACAACTATCAAGCATGGTCTCTAAGGATGAAGACATACCTACAAGGAAGAAGTCTTTAGGGATACATCTCAAGAGATGAGGAATTGCCCACATTCAAAACCAGAGGACTACCAACAAAGGAAGAACATGAAAAGCTCAACACATGGTGCGCCAAGGATGAATTAGCAAGGTCTTACTTACTCAACTCCATCTTTGATTTTCTTTTGCCACATATTAGAAACTCTAAGACATAGAGACTTGGGAAACTTTGTCATCCTATTTCTCTTCCAACACAAGCGCCAGAAAAAACCAATTGTGGATTGAATTCACCACACTAAGGAAGCAACCTAAGTAGGCTATTTCAGAGTATGTGACTAAGATTAAAGATGAAGCAGATCAGTTAGCAAGAATAGGAGAAGAGATTGAAGAAGTCCAGATGGTAAGGCAAGTGATCAATGGGATTAAAGCTGATGACAAATGGGAAAGCTTCACCACTGCCATGGACCTATACATGGACATGCAAATTCCACATCTTACCACTCTCATGGGGCAATTGTTCACTCATGAAGCCAAGCTCAATAAGAATGGAGACTCATCCAAAGGTAATAGCTCTTCTACCCTATACACTGATAAAAGTAAGTCTAAAGATAAAGGCAAGAACAAGAAAGGAGAGGATGAAGGCACTACCTCCCAAGCCAACTATGTAGGGAGAGGTAGATCATCAAGAGGAAGGGGCAAAGCAGGTAAGAAAGGTAGGGGGAGATCCTATAACTCCTCACCATGCAACATTTGTGGTTTATCAAATCATACTATAGATTAGTGTTTCAGGAATTACAAGAATCAGAGAGGAAGAGGACATCAAAGAGGTGGATATTCACAATCAAGAGGTAGATTCAACCATCATCAAGGATACAACAACAACTACAATAACAACTATAATGTCAACTACCAAGGAGGATTCAAATCAAGAAAGGATTACAACAACTATATAGAAGAGCAAGATGATTCTCTTTTGATTATGAACATGACTTCAAAACTAGGTACAAATGATGACCATCTCTTCTACATTGACTCAGGATGCTCAAATCATGTGGCTGGCAGTGCAGCTCTACTCTCTGACCTTGAAGAACCAAGAGGTAAGCATCAAGTACAAATAGGTGATGACACCAAGCACTCAGTAGTTAAAGTTGGAAATGTTGAGACTTGTGATGGAAATCAAAACTTGTTGAGTAGGGTACTAAATGTACCAACCATTACAAAAAACTTGATGAGTGTTTGACAGATTGTGGAAAAAGGTTTGCAGGTTAGATTCAACCAATTCGGAGCATTTGTGGAGGATCCCAAGCATGGGTTCAAGAGAATTGTTAAAGGAGAAAAGAGAGGTAGACTTTTTACTTTTGAGCTAGAAGATACAAAGAATATTGCACTCTACAATTATAAAGATCAAACACTTTTAGAGCTTCAGATTTGGCATAAAAGATTAGGGCATGTCTGAATAATAACCTTGAAACAAATATGCAAGGATCACTATGTAATTGGAATACCTAATGTTTCCAAACAACACATGATTTATAAATGTGGTGCTTGTCAGTTTGGGAAGTCTCACAGGTTACCCTTCTCAAGGAAAGGCTACATGCATGAGGACTACCTAGAACTTGTCCATACAGATGTATGGGGACCAAGCGAAGACCCCTCAATCTCCGGATCAAGGCACTATGTATCTTTTATTGATGATTATAGCAGGTGGACTGTATTGAACTTTTCTGAAGCACAAAGATGAAGTGTTCAACTGTTTTAAAAAGTATCTTGCACTTGTTGAGAATCAGACAGGGAAGAATCTAAAGAGGCTAAGGTCAGATGGAGGAGGTGAGTACTTTTCAAATGATTTTGAAGCATTCTTGCAAGACAAAGGAATCAAGAGAGAAATCACCACAAGGTATACTCCAGAAGAAAATGGGGTAACTGAGAGAAGAAATCGATTGATTGTTGAAACAGCCAGGTCAATGTTGAATGAAAAAAAGTTACCTAACTATTTATGGGCAGAGAGTGTATCTACTGCCACTTACCTCATAAATTGGTTACCATCTAAGTCCCTTGATGGGATGACTTCTTATAAAGCATGGCATGGGAAGAGACCCTCACTTGATCATTGTAGGATATTTGGATGTGTAGCATATGTACACATTCCTTCTCAAATAAGAGGTAAGCTAGACCCTAAGGCTGAGAAATGTATCTTTATTGGATATGATCTGAATCAGAAAGGTTACAGGTTCTACAACCCTTCAAATAAGGGATTCATGGTTAGTAGAGATGTTGTCTTTGATGAAAATAATTCTTGGTATGAGAATGAATGCAAGAAGATTAAACTACCCTATGACTTGGAGGAGGAGTTTCCAAGTCTTGCTAAGGAGGAACCTACTCAAAATGAAGACACCAATTCAGATGATGAAGACATTATCAATCTTTAAGAGTTCAAGGCATGGAAGTCCAAAGGCAAACTCAAGATGAAGAAACTTGAAGACATACCTGAATCTTCAAATCAATCAATTAGAAGATCACAAAGGGAGAGCAAAAAACCTATCAGATATGGGTATGATACCTCTCTTGTCACTAAACATTCTATTTATCTTGCCAAAGATTTGTCGATTGAAGAACCAGGATCATATGAAGAAGCAAAATCTAAGACAGAATGGAAGGAAGCTATGGATGAGGAGATTGAAGCACTCAAAGAAAGTGACACATGGGAACTAGTACCAAAGAAAGAGTCCATGAAGGTAATTGGATCTAGATGGATCTATAAACTCAAAAGAAATTCTGATGGGTCAATAAACAGGTATAAAGCCAGATCAGTGGCCAAGGGTTTTGCACAAACCCAAGGCATTAACTATGAAGAAACATTCTCATCTGTGGCCAAGATGCCAACCATCAGGATATTGGTAAGTGAGGCTGCATCTAAAAATTGGAACATGTATCAATTGGATGTAAAAAATGCATTTCTTAATGGATGGATTTGAGAGAAGGTATATATGTCATAACCTCCTGGCTATGAGGATCCTAACAAGGTAACACATGTATGCAAATTAAAAAAGGCTCTTTATGGATTGAAGCAGGCACCTAGGGCATGGAATCACAAGTTGACCACATACCTTCAAGACCAAGGTTTTGTCATGAGCAAGGCATACACTTCTCTATTCATCAAGGGAAGTAATTCAAAAGTAATATATGTAAGTGTATATGTTGATGATATCATACTTACAGGTAATGATGTCAATGGAATCAGACAAATCAAGAACCAGATGATGAAGGAGTTCATATCAGTGATCTTGGTTTACTAAAGTTTCTTCTTGGGCTTGAGTTAGTCTATACTAACTCTCGAATCTATATTACTCAGAAAAAATACATACAGGATATGTTGAAGAAGTTTCATTTGCAGGATGCAAAAGTTGCAAGTACTCCAATGGAGGTAAACCTAAAACTAAGTGCCCATGAAGGTGATGAAATTGATGATATTATAGGCTACGAAAGCATAGTGGGAAGCTAGAACTATGCTACCTTGACAGGGATAGATACTGCATATGGAGTTAGTGTGCTAAGTCAGTTCATGCACAAGCCAAGAGTACCTCACTTAGAAGCTACCAAAAGAATTCTAAAGTATCTCAAAGGCACTCAACATCATGGTTTGTATTTTCCTTACACATCAGACTTGGACATTAAGATCTATTCAGATGCAGATTGGGCAGGATGTAAGGATGATAGGAGGAGCACTTCTTGATACATTTCATTTGCAGGTGATAAACCAATATCATGGTCTTCAAAGAAGCAACCTACTGTTGCCTTATCTTCTACTGAGGAAGAATATAGAGGATTGGCTAATGCTACCCAAGAATCCATATGGATCAAGTTATTGTATACAGAATTGGGTTTGTATACTAGTTCAACATTGATATTTGGAGATAATACAAGCTCACTTCACCTTGTAGCTAATCTTATTTATCATGCCACGATCAAGCATATAGAGGTCCATTACCATTACGTGAGAGAGAAGCTATTAAGCAAGGACATTCAACTAACATATGTATCAACCAACACGCAGTGTGCAGATTTGTTAACTAAAGCATTGGATGAAACCAAACTTTGCAGGTTCAAATCAATTATTGGATTGCAGAATATACATGAAGACTGAAGATAAGAAGCAAGCCAAAATGTTTGGCTTGAGAGGGAGCTATTGGTGAAAATTACAAGCCTACATTTTTGTCTTGAAGGTTACAAAGAAATGAGGTTCCATGTGAACCATAGCTACAGGATTCTTATCTCTTTACCTCTTTGTAAAAGTTAAATCTTCATTGATTTGAGAGAACATGTGTAACCACCTACCCAAGGTAGTCGTGCACTTTATTAGTTGTTAAGCATCAATCAGTTTGAGAGAATATCTCCTAGGATGTAGGAGGAATTTCATCAACTGCTACTGTACTGTGAGCACTCAGCAAAGGAACCAGCAAGCGCATGGACTAAAATAGCAAGTTTTTCGACACTAGCTATTGATGAAGTAGTCTATTTTAATTGAGCTGTTTCAAGCATCAACTCCAAAGTACATAGGTACTGTCTTGGTGTTATTTGCAAGCTAAAAGGGCCTACTATACAACTCTTACGTGTATTAGGGCAGGTACAAAGCATGTTTTAGCAGTACCACCTCACTTCCTTGAGGTATGCATCCATCTCCTCCAACACGAGAGAACGAAGGCCACAAGGTGGTCTAGATGACTTTTCTCTACCTAGACCATGAGACAATCCGAGGATATTAAGATCAATACAGTTAGAGAAATTGATGAAAAATTATTTCGATGGGATAAGAGATCCTTATGACCATGTGGTCGAGTTTAAGCAAGTGCTAAGAGGTGAACAAGTGGATGACATGTTAACTGAGTACAATGCATTTGGAATCTTATTGGAAAACACGTCCAAAACTTGGTTCCAACCCTTACAACAAAGGAAGTTTCGGGACATTCATCACTTTCTAGAATCATTCATCATTGAGTTTTCTAAAAGTGGAATCAAGAACAACACTTCTTCATTAATCTTGAGTTTTAAACAAACCCTCCCAAAAGACCATCAGAGTAGTAGGATGTAGATTTAGATAGTATATTGAGAGATGTTCAATGCCAGAGTTACCCATACAAGCCAAGCATGTATTTTTGTTTTTGGATGGGTTATTGAGCTCTAAACTACGATCCTTTTTCAAGGAACCCAAAACATTAGAACAATATGTGAGAATTTGCATAAACATTGATGGTAACTTAGGCGATGAGTTAGAACTCACAACGGTCTACAAGGGTACAATTAGTTCTATCCATTTGTCCTCAAAACATTCTAGTGTCATGGAAGATCTAACTAAGAAGGTTTCCCTGAAGCTACGAGTCTCAAGCAAATAGATACCCAAAATAACTTTAGTGAAACATTATTACACTTGAGGAGCTGACCATATAGGCAAGTGCTTCTTCAAATGTGACAAAACCTCAACATAACCCTAGTACCCAGTACTACACAATCAAAAGGTAGTACATTAACGACACCGCACAAAACTGTCCATCTAATAAGCAAGTGGTTAGACAGAACTATCCTCAGGCCGGCATACCAACAACCCAATAGATATTCGGGAGGATGTAGCCTCATTGATATAGGCCCCAACAAAGTTATGAGGTTCCTTATTAGGTGCGGCCTAAACCCCAACTCGTGCTAGGCCAGCAAACACCACCCCCTATGTGTTGGGAATGATGGATGGATACTTCAAGATGATGAGTAGGTACTGCCAAATCCTGTTTTGTACCAGCCCTTTGATGCTTCAAAGTTGATAAGTGGAGCTTTTTAGCTTTCCAATGACACCATAAAATGGCCTATGTACTTTGGAAATGATGTAGAAAAGATTGAATCAAAATAGAGAACTTTGAACTTTAAGTCTTCAAGAAGACCTTCTATTTTTTACCATACACCTGCTGTATCTTTTGCTCAGTATGACTAGCACAGTAGGAATTGGAAATATTACTTTTAGATTAACTATGCTCAAAGAAATTAATTTAGCAAGTACACCTTTACCCTCGATTTTTTAGGACTGTTGCAGACTTCGACCAGTGATCACCTCGATGAACTTTCCTCGGAAACGGCTGAATAGTAATCCTTCAAATTTTTCTAGCATGTAGAAGACTTTGAGCTGGTTCCAGCAAGCTATAGATCTTTGCTTTTGGTGGAGAAATGCATGCGATATGATCTCCACAAGTTGACTGACTAACAGAGACTATGAGAGAGAACTCAGAAATAAACAATGTAGATGTAATGTATTAATGAATAGTGTTGTACAATTCCATAGGCATGAATATCATTGCCTAATGGTGTAGAAAGGTGTGGGCTAGAGTGTAGGCCTCACACACACACTCAGAGATGAGAATGAGGAGCTTGGAAAGTGACTCATCTTCGTGACTTTTTGAGTTGATCTTTTATAGAGGTTGAGAACAAAATTTGAATTTGAATTCAAACTTTGGCTTTCTCTAAAAAGTGTTCCTCCATTATAGGAGATATTCTATCAATCAACTTCTAACTTTCCACGAGTTCTTCTAGGTAGGTGTTTACAAAGATTCTAAGTCAAATATGACTTTTACACAAGGATAAAATGGTAAGTATCTACTAGCATTCGTTCACATGTAGCTTCATATGTGTAGTGACTCCAAGCCAAATGTGTAGGCTTGTAAGTTGCACCAGTAGCTCCCCCTCAAGCCAAACAGTTTGGCTTGGTCTTCATCTTCAGTCTTCATGTATATCTTGCAATTGAATCATTGATTTGAACCTGCAAAGTTTGGTTCCATCCAATGCTTTAGTTAACAAATCTGCACACTGCATGTTGGTTGATACATATGTTAGTTGAATGTCCTTGCTTAATAGCTTCTCTCTCACATAATGGTAATGGACCTCTATATGCTTGTTCCTAGCATGATAGATAGGATTAGCTACAAACCCAATTCTGTATACAATAACTTGATCCATATGGCTTCTTGGGTAGCATTAGACAATCCTCTATATTCTGCCTTAGTAGAAGATAAGGCAAGAGTAGGTTGCTTATTTGAAGACCATGATATTGGTTTATCACCTGCAAATGAAATGTATCCAGAAGTGCTCCTCCTATCATCCTTACATCCTGCACAATCTGCATCTGAATAGATCTTAATGTCCAAGTGTCATGTGTAAGGAAAATACAAACCATGATGTTGAGTGCCTTTGAGATACTTTAGAATTCTTTTGGCAGCTTCTAAGTGAGGTACTCTTGGTTTGTGCGTGAATTGACTTAGCACACTAACTCCATATGCAATATCTATCCTTGTCAAGGTAGCATAGTTCAAGCTTCCCACTATGCTTTGTTAACCTGTAATATCATCAATTTCATCACCTTCATGGGCACTTAGTTTTAGGTTTACCTCCATTGGAGTACTTGCAACTTTTGCATCCTATAATTGAAACTTCTTCAACATATCCTGTATGTATTTTTCTGAGTAATATAGATTCCAGAGTTAGTATAAAGTAACTCAAGTGCAAGAAAATACTTTAGTAAACCAAGATCATTGATCTCGAACTTCTTCATCATTTGGTTCTTGATTTGTCTGATTCCATTGACATCATTACATGTAAGTATGATATTATCAACATATACACATAGGTATATTACTTTTGAATCACTTCTCTTGATGAATAGAGAGGTGTCTGCCTTGCTCATGACAAAATCTTGGTCTTGAAGGTATGTGGTCAACTTGTGATTCCATGCCCTAGGTGCCTGCTTCAATCCATAAAGACCTTTTTTAATTTGCTTACATGTGTTACCTTGGTAGGATCCTCATAGCCAGGAGGTTGTGACATATATACCTCCTCTGAAATCCATCCATTAAGAAATGCATTTTTTACATCCAATTGATACATGTTCCAATTTTTAGATGCAGCCACACTTACCAATACCCTGATGGTTGGCATCTTGGCTACAGGTGAGAATGTTTCTTCATAGTCAATGCCTTGGGTTTGTGCAAAACCGTTGGCCACCAATCTGGCTTTGTACTTGTTTATTGACCCATCAGAACTTCTTTTGAGTTTATAGATCCATCTGGATCCAATTACCTTCATGGACTCTTTCTTTGGTATTAGTTCCCATGTGTCACTTTCTTGGAGTGCTTCAATCTCCTCATCCATAGCTTCCTTCCATTCTGTCTTAGTTTTTGCTTCTTCATATGATCCTGGTTCTTCATTTGACAAATCTTTGGCAAGACAAGTAGAATGTTTAGTGATCTGATAGGTTTTTTGCTCTCCCTTTGTGATATTCTGATTGATTGATTTGAAGATTCAGGTATGTCTTCAAGTTTCTTCATCTTGAGTTTGCCTTTTTCCATGCCTTGAATTCTTCAAGATTGATAATGTCTTATGTCTTCATTCTGAATAGGTTCCTCCTTAGCAAGACTTGGAAACTCCTCCTCCAAGTCATAGGGTAGTTTAATCTTCCTGCATTCATTCTCATACCAAGAATCATTTTCATCAAATACAACATCTCTACTAACCATGAATCCCTTACTTGAAGGGTTGTGGAACATGTACCCTTTATGATTGAGATCATATCCAATAAAGATACATTTCTCAGCCTTAGGGTCTAACTTACCTCTTATCTGAGAAGGAATGTGTACATATGCTACACATCCAAATATCCTGCAATGATCAAGTGAGGGTCTCTTACCATGCCATGCTTCATAAGGAGTCATCCCATCAAGGGACTTAGATGGTAACCTGTTTATGAGGTAAGTGGCAGTAGATACACTCTCTACCCATAAATAGTTAGGTAACTTTTTCTCATTCAACATTGACCTGGCTGTTTCAACAATCAATCTATTTCTTCTCTCAGCTACCCCATTTTGTTCAGGAGTATACCTTGTGGTGATTTCTCTCTTGATTCCTCAGTCCTGCAAGAATGCTTCAAAATCATTTGAGAAGTACTCACCTCCTCCATCTAACCTTAGCCTCTTTAGATTCTTCCCTATCTGATTCTCAACAAGTGCAAGATACTTTTTAAAACAGTTGAACACTTCATCTTTGTGCTTCATAAAGTACAATACAGTCCACCTGCTATAATAATCAATAAAAGATACATAGTACCTTGATCGTGAAATTGAGGGGTCTTTGCTTGGTTCCCATACATCTGTATGGACAAGTTCTAGGTAGTCCTCATGCATGTAGCCCTTCCTTGAGAAGGGTAACCTTTGAGACTTTCCAAACTAACAATCACCACATTTATAAATCATGTGTTGTTTGGAAACATTAGGTATTCCAATTACACATTGATCCTTGCATATTTTTTTCAAGGTTCTTTCTCTTACATGCCCTAATCTTTTATGCCAAATCTCAAGCTCTGAAAGTGTTTGATCTTTATAATTGTAGAGTGCAATATTCTTTGTATCTTCTAGCTCAAAAGTAAAAATTCTACCTGTCTTTTTTCCTTTAGCAATTCTCTTGAACCCATGATTGGGATCCTCCACAAATGCTCCAAATTGGTTGAATCTAACCTGCAAACCTTTTTACACAATCTGTTCAACACTCATCAAGTTTTTTGTACTGGTTGGTACATATAGTACCCTACTCAACAAGTTTTGATTTCCATCACAAGTCTTAACATTTCCAACTTTAACTACTGAGTGCTTGGTGTCATCACCTGTTTGTACTTGATGCTTACCTCTTGGTTCTTCAAGGTCAGAGAGTAGAGCTACATTGCCAGCCACATGATTTGAGCATCCTGAGTCAATGTAGAAGAGATGTTCATCATTTGTACCTGGTTTTGAAGTCATGTTCATAATCAGAAGAGAATCATCTTACTCTTCTATATAGTTGTTGTAATCCTTTCTGGATTTGAATCCTCCTAGTTGCCATTATAGTTATCGTTGTAGTTGTTATTGTAGTTGTTGTTGTATCCTTGATGATGGTTGAATCTACCTCTTGATTGTGAGTATCCACCTCTTTGATATCCTCTTCCTCTCTGATTCTTGTAATTCCTGAAACACTCATGTGTAGTATGATTTGATAAACGACAAGTGTTGCATGGTGAGGAGTTATAGGATCTCCCCTACCTTCCTTACCTCCTCTGCGCCTTCCTCTTGATGATCTACCTCTCCCTTCATAGTTGGCTCGAGAGGTAGTGCCTTCATCCTCTCCTTTCTTGTTCTTGCCTTTATCTTTAGAGTTACTTTTATCAATGTACATGTAGAAGAGCTATTACCTTTGGATGAGTCTCCATTCTCGTTGAGCTTGGCTTCATGAGTGAAAAATTTCCCCATGAGAGTGGTAAGATCTGGAATTTGCATGTCCATGTATAGGTCCATGGCAGTGGTGAAGCTTTCCTATTTGTCATTAGCTTTAATCCCATTGATCACTTGCCATACTATCTGCTCTTCTTCAATCTCTTCTCCTATGCTTGCTAACTGATCTGCTACATCTTTAATCTTAGTCACATACTCTGAAATAGCCTGGTTAGGTTGTTTCCTTAGTGTGGTGAATTCAATCCACAATTGGTTTTTTCTGGCCCTTGTGTTGGAAGAGAAATAGGTTGACAAGGTTTCCTAAGTCTCTTGGGATGTCTTAGAGTTTCTAATATGTGGAAAAAGAAAATTAGAGATGGAGTTGAGTAAGTAAGACCTTGCTAATGCATCCTTGGCACACCATGTGTTGAGCTTTTCATGTTCTTCCTTTGTTGGTAGTCCTTTGGTTTTGAATGTGGGCAATTCCTCATCTCTTGAGATGTATCCATAAAGAATCCTTCCTTGCAGGTATGTCTTCATCCTTAGAGACCATGCCTGATAGTTGTTCGTGTCCGATTTATCAATAAACGAAGGAAAACCATCTCCCATTTTACCTTGACTTTGCTCTGATACCACTATTGGGAATGATGGATGGATACTTCAAGATGATGAGTAGATACTGCCAAATCGTCCTTTGTACCAGCCCTTTGATGCTTCAGAGTTGATAAGTGGACCTTTTTAGCTTTCCAATGAAACCATAAAATGTACTTTGAAAATGATGTATGAAAAGATTGAATCAAAACAAACAACTTTGAACTTCAAGTCTTCAAGAAGACCTTCTATTTTTTACCATACACCTGCTGTATCTTTTGCTCAGTATGACCACCACAGTAAGGATTTGAAATATTCCTTTTAGGGGTATCTAATTAGCTTAGCAACCTAACTATTTCAAGTGAAATCACTTAAAAAGATTAACTATGCTCAGAGAAATTAATTTAGCAAGTACACATTTACCCCCGATGTTTTAGGACTGTTGCAGACTTCGACTAGTGATCACCTTGATGAACGTTTCTCTGAAATGGCTGAATAGAAATCCTTCACATTCTGATAACATGTAGAAGACTTTTAGCTGGTTCTAACAAACTATAGATCTTTGAATTTGGTGGAGAAATGAGTGAGATATGATCTCCACAAGTTGGCTGACTGACTGAGACTATGACAGAGAACTCAGAAATGAACAATGTAGATGTAATGTATTAATGAACAGTGTTGTACAATGCCATTGGCATGAATATCATTGCCTAATGGTGTAGAAAGGTGTGGGCTAGAGTGTAGGCCTCACACACACTCAGAGATGAGAATGAGGATCTCGGAAAGTGACTCATCTCCGTGACTTTTTGAGTTGATATCTTATAGAGGTTGAGAACAAAATTTGAATTTGAATTCAAACTTTGGCTTTCTCTAAAAAGTGTTCCTCCATTATAGGAGATATTCTATCAATCAACTTCTAACTTTCCACGAGTTCTTCTTTATAGGTGTTTACAAAGATTCCAAGTCAAATATGACTTTTACACAAGGATAAAATGGTAAGTATCTACTAGCATTGGTTCTCATGTAGCTTCATAGTTGTAGTGACTTCAAGCCAATTGTGTAGGCTTGTAAGTGGCACCACCACTATGGATCTAATCTCTATCAAATACACAAGAGTAGAAGACAGTAGAGCATTAGTGCCTTCATATCCACTAATCATACAGAATGATCCTAGTTCCAATAGTTTTGGCTCTACCCATGTAGATAACCCACCTGCATACTACACTGAGTTGCTAAAGCATATGGAAACATCCGAATATGAGAGCCTACCCATGAAACCTAGCTGGGATCTAGAATATGCTAACGTCATGTATGCTAACCCCAACCCACGGCCGTTGAGGTCGACAAGACCACATGGCCCTAAAGGACCTTGCTTTAGGTGCCAAGGAGATCATTACATAAGAGAGTGCCCCCTTCCTCTGATAGGAAAACCCCAATATTGTAACTTTCAGTGTTTTATTAATGTGATAGGAATTGTGTATACTTCTAATGGTTCCAACCCTACCTATATACCTACTCAAGCGAAAACTAGAGCCCACGCATTGCTACAAAATCAACAACCAAACCCTTATAAAATAATCGAGAGTAGTGAAGTAGGAGAATCAAGTGGAAGAAAAAAAAAGATCTTGGAAGGACTCATGAGAGAGAATCAAAAGAAAAAAATGGAGTAAGAAGATAAGCGAGTTGGAGGGAAGCTTAAAAGAAACTAGAAACAGAATTTTAGAATTGGCATCGCAAGACTCAAATCACGAGAACCCATTCCCAAAGCTAGGATGAGTGCTAGCTAAATTCATACCAGAGAACTTGGATATGATGTTTAAAGCATACGAGGCACGACTAAGAGAAGGACCTCAAATGGGAGGGTCGAGTAAGAAATATCCCAGGGTAGACTTAACAGTGAGTCATAACAAACGAGAACTATGTCATAAAAAGAGAAACCCTATGCACTAAAATAGCCTTTTTTGCATGATTTTAAAAACTATGTCATAAAAAGAGAAACCCTATGCACTAAAATAGCCTTTTTTTGCATGATTTTAAAAAATTCTTTACACGAGTATACAAGGTTTTCTAAAACCCCCCAAAAATATGCAAATTTTGACAATATTTTCAAAATTTTGACTACTTTAGGGTAGCAGAATTTTGCTAATTTTAGAGTACCTGATCTAAAATGTTTAAGAGAGAATTATGAAATGGATAAAAAAAGCCTTATTTTATGAGAATACTCATTTAGCTTGGATCGAACAAAAAGGAAATGAGCTAGAAAAGGCTAAAAATTGACCTTTTTTTATTCGCTGAGTGTTATGTACTGCTAGAACTTCTTAAAAACATGAGGTTTGTGGAGTAAATCGATGCCTGGCATCGAATTTCAGATAAAGTCGATGCCTGGCATCGACTTCCCACATAAAAGTGGTTTTCATCATATGTGTGTTAAACACGCCTATTTCAGGAACAAAAAAGTGGCCAAAAAAGCTCAAAGTCGATGCCTGGCATCGACTTTTGGTTGCAAGTTGATGCTAGGCATCGAATTTTCATTTTTGGATAGTCAGACTTACTAAAACAGGCAAAAATTCCACTTTTGGAAGTCATACAGGGTCATCTTGTGAAGGCTATATCTTGAGTTCTAGAGATTCGTTTCTTGCATATGATAGCTTGTTGGAAAGATCTACTCTTCTACTTTCATTCATCCAAAGATCTTGGGGAAATAATGCTTGAGCTAAGAGAAATTATCAAAATACTGAAGGTATGTCATTTTAGTGACTAGAAAAATCTGAAGAAGTAAACTTCTTGGTTTTGGCTATCATTTCTCAATGTTTTGAGTGGAAATGAGTTAATGGTGACCATAGAGGTTGCCTAGTGTCACATTAGTTCTTTTTTTTGATGTTTCACACATCAACACTTACATCATACTCTTGCTTCTAGATTTTTTTAATGGAAATATATATTCCATACTTTCTTAGAGCAACAAATATAGATTTTGGAAAGATGTCCATGCGAGACATTGGAATCTCACTGAAAATTAGAGTAAAACAAATGAGGCTATGTTGTTCATTATTGCACAAATAGATAGTCTGTGGCAAGGCTTTGATTATGGATAATATAATCACACCTCTTTGTGCATGCAAAAGGGAATCAAAGTGCAGTAATGAGGATTGAGAGAGACTATCTCCACTTCTGTGATTCTTGCCAAACACCTTCTATGTGCATATATCTTTGGTATGGAAGTATAGAGGGAAGCTCATCACTCATTAGCGTGTGTGGATTGTGTAACTTGTAGGTGGCATAGATAGGCTCTCTTCTCTCTTTATTTGGAGCATCGATGTTCGTGAGTGGATCAATTCTCACTAACGATGACTAAAATTCACTAACAACAAAGCATACTCAAAATCCAGAGGGAGGCATGACTAATAGAGTGCGTTAGAAGATAATTTTACCTCATTTTGTCTTTCCATGCCCACAAAGTATAGATGATCATTAACACCTTGGTGCAGACTTCTCAGCGAGAAAAAAGTGAATTTTACATTTTTTCTTTCATTTTCAGCAAGAAGTCGATGCCTGGCATCGACTTCTCGCGGAAAACTATACTTTTCAGCAAGAAGTCGATGCCTGGCATCGACTTCAGCGAGAAGTCGATGCCAGGCATCGACTTCAACGAGAAGTCGATGCCAGGCATCGACTTCAGCCAAGAGTCGATGCCAGACATCGACTTCTTGCTGAAAAGTATAGTTTTCAGCGAGAAGTCGATGCCAGGCATCGACTTCTCGCTGAAAAGTATAGTTTTCACTTTAACAAAGTAAAAAAGACTACACATTTCGCTTTCAATGCATGCAATATGTTCTCACAAAGTAATATCAAACGTGATATATTGTCTTGCTTTTTAACTTTGACCATGATAATGCTCAGAGAGAGGAGAAATGCGATTTTTCAAAGGATAAAGACTCGGGGCAAGGAAAAAAGCAATGTCTTAGAGTATTTGATTAACGTAAATTGAACAAAGTTTTATTGAAGTCTCTTAGCATGTAAAAACTAATAGATTTATTCCATAGAATGTGCAACGATGAACAATAAAGTCTCTTTCATTTGGATTATTAGACATCAAAGAATCATGTATGATGATATGCATGGTGTTTTCTCTCAATATGTATAGTCAATTTAATCTCATCTATTTCATTTTGATCTCATGGTGTTTTTTTGGCATAATTGGCTATTATTACTAGTACACATATATGACCACCTAATTGTTGTATGATTATGCTTTGTATTGTCAAGAGCGAGCGTTGACTTCCTTATATGATTCACTCTTATTTTTCACATAAAAGTCTTAAAACATCATGGAAAATGCATCCTTCGTAGACGTATTCTAATCCCTTTTTAAAATGGCATAAAATTATGCTTTATGTGGGCTTGAAATAAAATGAATTACTTTTCAAGTTCCATTTTCATGAAATCATGTACTTTTAATCATCTAAGATTCGTTAAAGTTCTAATTGGAATTTGTAATGTTGAATATAGCATGTTTTTATAAACAAAAATTGAAATAAAGATTGAGACAAAGTATCATGAAATAAAAGCATATGATTTTCATGCCCTAATTAAAATGGACCTTATCATTTCTATGGAACAATTGAAAATAGGCTAATTTTTCCTTGTCTTTAGCATACTTTTGCAATTTCTAAAGGAGAACATGTCTTTGTTCTCGTTTGTTATGACTCAGTGTTACTTTGAAATTGATAGAACTAAGCTCTACATGAGAATGGTAGAATAAGCTTAGGAAATGTTCAAAGCATCTCACTATGTTAATTGGAGTAATCTAGAGAAACTAGGATTACACTTTCAAGGATTACTAGAGAGGATATAACATTTGATTTTCATCAATGAGAGGATTAATCCTAATATAGGATGATTGGGGCACTTTTTTCCCTCTTTAGGAGGTTTTCCCCCCACTTTGTATATATGCCTATTTTCGTAAGAGGTTAGTTATCTTTGTACATTCGAGTGGTAATACATCCAGTATTGTGTGTTGTGCTCCAAGGTTCTTCATCTTCCTTGTGTTATTCACGTGCTTCCGCAGACCTCCAAATCCAACAATTGGTATCAGAGCAGGTTGTCGCTTCATCTAGCACGTCATTGAGAACCCTCCGGTCACACTCTCAGAATCATACAAATTTTTGTGGGATCAAAACATCTTCCCTTTTTGGTGTCGAAATCCGGATCTGAGCTCATTTCGGCCTCGAAACACACTATCGTAGTGCTTCTCTAGACAATTTCTTCTTTTTGTGTCAAAGACATATACCAATTTCGGTTCACCAATATAAGCTCCTCAAAGTCTGCCCTCACTGAGCATCATTGAACACCATTACAATGCCAATGATCTTGTACAATCATGTCATATAATACATATAGCTCATTGAACATCTTTGTCTACTTCTCTGCTATGACTACTAAGAATAGTCAACTTTTTTTTATCATTTGTCTTGTTGGAACCATCTTGAAATCTACTTTTTGCTATCAAAATCTCAAAGCATTTGGTTTAGGCATAGGGGAGAAATCATCATCGAAGTGCTCAGTGGTCATTCACTGGTTAGTCCCTAAAAAGTCAGGGGTAAGCTTTGGATTGCTAAACTTATTTCTCATAGCAAAGTCTATCATTTTAGATGATTCCACTTGCAATCATTAGATATCTAAGCTAATTGAATTCCGTCAAAAAAAATTTCATCAATTGCTACTGTACTGTGAGCACTGAGCAAAAGAACCAGCAAGTGCATGGACTAAAATAGCAAGTTTTTCAACACTAGCTATTCATGAAGTAGTCTGTTTTGATGCAATTGTTTCAAGCATCAACTCCAAAGTACATAGGTACTTTCTTGGTGTTATTTGCAAGCAAAAAGGGCCTATTATATAACTTATAAGTGTATTAGGGTAGGTACAAAGCAAGTTTTAGCGGTACCACCTCACTTCCTTGAGGTATCCATCCATCTCCTCCAACACGAGAGAACCAAGACCACAAGGTGGTCTAGATGACTTTCCTCTACCTAGACCATGAGAGAATCCGAGGATATTGAGATGAATAGAGTTAGAGAAGTTGATGAAAAATTATTTCGATGGGACAAGAGATCCTTATGACCATGTGGTCGAGTTTAAGCAAGTGCTAAGAGGTGAACAAGTGCATGACATCTTCATTGAGTACAATCACTACAAGAAGTAGGGGGGGCATAGCGACGCCCACGAATTGAAAAAAAAACGAGCACCATTGCTTATGCAACGCTAGCGTCACATAAGCGACAGTACTGTTTTCGGATTTTTTTTAGGGGCATTGGTCGCATAAGCGATGCCTGCATCACCTATGCAATGCTAAATGTGTGTGTCGCAAATAGCGTCACTAACTAGCGATGTTATTTGCGATGTAGGCAAACTGGATAGCGTCGCATATGCGACGTCTTGTGTTCCAAAACGTCCCATAAGTGATGCTCTGGAATGTTAAAACAAAATTCGATTTCTCCTAGCACATTTGTGCCTGGATCTGGACGCAAGAGCAAGCAAATGAGAGAGAGAGAGAGAGAGAGAGAGAGAGAGAGAGAGAGAGAGAGAGAGAGAGAGAGAGAGAGAGAGAGAGTGAGAGAGAGAGAGACATGCATCATTGAAGCCAGGTATGTGCACACATAGACACTTACACACATACATATGCATACACACACACATATACACACATAGACACACACACACATACACATAGACACACACACACACACACACACAAATACACATACATATACACACATACACACATAATGTTGCATACACACACATATACATGCATACACACACACATATACATGCACACACACATATATGCATACACACACATATGCATACATAATGCACATGCAGACGTACACATACATAATGCATACACATGCACATACATATACACATACACATACACACACATACACACACATATACACACACACATACACACACATACACACACATATATGCATACACACACACATAGAGAGACATGCACACACATACACATACATGCATACATATGCATACATAATGCATATGCATATGCATACATACATACTTACATGCATACACACACATATGCATACATAA
Organism: Ceratopteris richardii; assembly: GCA_020310875.1. Taxonomy (NCBI): domain Eukaryota; kingdom Viridiplantae; phylum Streptophyta; class Polypodiopsida; order Polypodiales; family Pteridaceae; genus Ceratopteris; species Ceratopteris richardii. The sequence goes on from CM035410.1 coordinate 21,583,554, forward strand.
TGCACATGCATACATACACATACATAATGCATATGCATACATAATGCACATGCATACATACACATACATAATGCATACACACACATATGCATACATAATGCATACACACACATACACAGGCATATGCATACATACATGCATACACATACACACATAGACACATAGACACATACACACACATAGACACATACACACACATAAATAGATACACACTCATAGACACACACACATACACATAGACGTGCACACACATACACACACATATACACACACATACACACATAGACACATACACACATAATGATGCATTCACACACATACACATGCACACACACATACACACACATATACACATACACATACACATACACACATACACATACACACATACACACATACACACATACACACATACACACATACACACATACACACATACACACATACACACATACACACATACACACATACACAGACATATATGCATACACACACACATAGAGAGACATACACACACATACACATACATGCATACATATGCATACATATGCATACATACTGCATATGCATATTCATACATACATACTTACATACATACATAATGCACATGCATACATACACACACATAATGCATACACACACATATGCATACGTAATGCATACACACACATACATACACATATGCATACATACATGCATACACATACACACATACACACATACACACACATACACACATACACACATACACACACATAAACACATACACACTCATAGACGCGTAGCGACACATACACATAGACACACACACATACACACACACATATCCACACAAACATACACACATAGACACATACACACATAATGATGCATACACACACATACACAATGCATACACATACATATGCATACATTCATGCATACACATACACACATAGACACATACACACACATAGACACATACACACACATAAACACACACACACACACACTCCTAGATACACACACATACACATAGACACACACACACATACACACACATATACACACACATACACACATAGACACATACACACATAATGATGCATAGACACACATACACATGCATACACACATACATACACATATACACACACACATATATGCATACACACACGCATAGAGAGACATACAGACACGTACACATACATGCATACATATGCATATGCATACATACATACTTACATGCATACATAATGCACATGCATACATAATGCACATGCATACATACACATACTTAATGCATACACACACATATGCATACATAATGCATACACATACATATGCATACATAATGCATACACACACATACACACATATGCATACATACATCCATATACATACACATATAGAACAACCATTCCCACCTTCATTTGAATTCAAATTCAACTTGTAAAACTTGTGGAACACTCCTAGAGTCTATATAAAGACTTGGAATCACTTGTAAAATACATGGAAGCAATATACATACACTTGTGACCATCATTGTCTTGCTCCTTCAATTTTCTGCATCATCTTCTTCGCCAACAGTAATCTTGCAGAGGCTGCTGCTCTTTCCTCAAAGCTCCAAATTGAGTGCAAGAGGACTCATTGGAAAGGTATTATTGTCTAGTTTATGCCTGTAAATGTTCAAAGCATTTGGTTCAGCAGATTTGGAGAAATCTCAGTTTTTTGGCCTCGGGGTCAATCTCTGCGTATTCCTGAAAAATAGGAAGTACCACCGGTGAATGTCGCACTCATTCCTATAGCATATTTTGCTTATTCCTTATAACTTTGTGAATTCCATACACTCAACCCTATGTGTATCACTCCCATAAAAGGATTTTTTCTAACTGTAATCACGCTGGTCGCTATGGGCATTTGAAGTTCATTGTCTCTTCCATAAATAGTAAGTTTTTTGAGCTAGTCGACCCGCGAACCTATCTGTTTTGTATCGACTCATTCTCCTTGATGCTCCAAGGTACATAGTGTGTTTCTTTGCACTTATCGCATGCCTATAAGGTCTATTTGAGTCTCCATAAGCTCAAGGGCTGGTCTTGTGCCGGTTGGCTTGACCAAACTTCGTCGCTTCGAAACGCACTTTTCTACGTTCGACAAGCTTCTCCAAGTTTCTTTCAGTGGTATGAGAGCTAGATTAAGATGGGTGACGGCTTTCCCTCAGTGATCGAGAAGCTTGATCGACACAACTACGCGGCTTGGCAAATCAGAATGGAGGCCTATTTGCAAGGTAGAAATCTTTATGGAATTGTAGCAGGTGATGAAGCTATTCCTATTCCAAGATCCAAAGGAGGACCTACACAAGAGGAGACAGATAAGCTCACACTTTGGTGCGCAAGGGATGCTGAAGCAAGGTCGTACATACTAAACTCTATCTCTGACTTTCTATTACCACATATTAGAGGATGCAAGACATCTCAAGAGACTTGGGATGCTCTCGAGACTTTCTTTTCTGCTAGTACCAAAGCAAGAAAGAATCATCTTTGGAACGAGTTCAACCAAATGAAGAAGACACATAAACAAACCATCACAGCGTTTGTTACCAAGGTCAAGGAGGTTGCGGATCAGTTAGCATCCATTGGAGAGCTGATTGAAGAAGAGGTCATCATGAGGCAAATTCTCAACGGCATTCGAAGTGATAAGCAATGGCAATCCTTCACGACGGCTTATGATCTCATCATGGATGTGCAGACTCCAGACTTCAACATCTTTCTTGGACAACTCTTCAATCAAGAAGCCAACAATAGCATAAAGGAAGGTAACTCTTATCTTGGTAATTCAACGAGTGCTCTATATGCAGATAAGAAGGATAAGAAGTAGAAAGGCAAGAAGAAGGAAGAAGATGAAGAAGAGACTTCCCAAGCCAACTTCGCAAGCAAGAGCAAGTGGAAAGGGAAGAAGAAAGGACCAAAGCAAGACAAAGCCAAAGGTCAGAATGTTCAACCTTGTGCCATATGCGATAAGACCAACCACACCACTCAGAATTGTTGGTTCAATGGAAAGACCCAGAAAGGAAGTGGAAGAGGTGGATATGGAGGCAATAGAGGCAGAGGTGGACACAACTTCAACAATAACAATAGAAGCTATAATAGAAGGGACTACAACAATTATTCAGAAGATCAACCACATGAAGACTCATTACTTCTTATGAATCTAAGCCACAAAGAAAGTAAAGAAGATGATCATTTGTTCTACATAGATTCAAGATGTTCGAATCATGTTGCAGGCAACATTGCTCTTCTATCTGACTTGGAAAGTCCAAAGCATAGACATGAAGTGCAAATAGGGGATGACACGAAGCACAATGTGGAGAAGATTGGTAATGTCAAAGCTTCCAATGGCAGGACAAACATTCTGAGTAAGGTTCTCTATGTACCCACTATCACTAAAAACCTAATAAGTGTAGGCCAAATAGTTGAAAAAGGCTTGCAAGTTAGGTTCACCCAACATGGAGCTTTTGTGGAAGATCCATGTCAAGGCTTCAAGAAGATAGCCCGAGGTGAGAAGCATGGTAGGCTCTTTACTTTTGAAGTAGGAGAAACCAGGAACATAGCTCTATTCAGCTTTGGGTCTCAAACCCTAAGTGAGCTTGAAGTGTGGCATAAGAGACTTGCTCATGTGAATGAAAGAACCTTGAAGGATATATGCAGGGATCAAAGTGTTCTAGGACTGCCGAACATATCAAAGCAACACATGATCAACAGGTGTGATGCATGTCAGATTGGGAAGGCACAAAGACAACCATTCAACCACAAAGGCTACATCCACAACAACTTATTGGACTTAGTACACACAGATGTATGGGGACCAAGTCAACAACCTTCATTGGCAGGATCAAGGTATTATGTCTCATTTATTGACGACCATAGTAGATGGACTGTTCTATACTTTATCAAGAGTAAGAATGAAGTATTTGATTGCTTCAAGAAGTATCTTGCACATGTGGAGAATCATACATGTAGATCACTAAAGAAGCTGAGATCTGATGGAGGGGGAGAATACTTCTCCAAAGAGTTTGATGAGTTCTTGCAGGACAAAGGTATCAAAAGGGAAGTGACTACTAGGTACTCTCCTCAACTAAATGGAATTGCAGAGAGGAGAAACAAGACATTGGTTGGATCAGCCTGAACAATGCTTGAAGAGAAGAAGTTGCCACATTATCTATGGGCAGAAGCTATTTCAACTGCAGTGTACCTTGTCAATCGACTACCATCCAAATCACTTCAAGGTATGACTCCTTATGAAGCATGGCATGAAAGAAAACCTAGTCTCTGACATTGCAAGGTTTTTGGTTGTTTAGCTTATGTTCATGTACCATCACAAATAAGAGGTAAGCTAGATGAAAGGGCAACAAAGACAGTGTTTATTGGATATGATTCAACTTAGATGGGTTACAGGTTCTTCAATCCTTCAACCAAGCAATTCACTACAAGTAGCGATGTTGTGTTTGAAGAACACAGGTCTTGGTATGATGAAGATAAACAAAAGGTAACACTACCATATGATCTTGATTCTGACTCTCATCAATTAGGAAGCAAGCATGATATACAGGTCCAGGATCCAAAAAGTGATATAGACGATGACCAAGATGAAAGAGAAAGGGATTACAAGCTATGGAAGTCAAGAGGCAAATCAAAGATGCAAGAGGTTGGAGAATGCTCCAAACAAGCACCTAGAAGATCAGCAAGAGAGAAGAAACAACCAGAAAGGTATGGATATGATTCCACATTTTTGCGAAGCATTCAATCTACTTGGCGAAAGACTCTATTTCAGAGGAACCCTCAACCTATGAAGAGGCAAAGGGAAACCCTAATTGGGAAAAGGCCATGAACGAAGAGATAGATGCATTGAAGGAGATGGACACTTGGGATTTGGTTCCAATGTCACCGAATCAAAAGGTAATTGGTTGCAGATGGGTATATAAAGTTAAAAGAAATTCAGATGGATCAGTTTGCAGGTACAAGACAAGATTAGTTGCCAAAGGATGCTCACAAACTCATGGTATAGACTATGAGGAAACATTCTCACCAGTCGCAAAGATGACTACAATCAGGACATTGATAAGTGTAGCTGCTGCAAGGAATTGGAGACTCCTCCAACTTGATGTGAAAAATGCATTCTTAAATGGTTGGATAAGTGAAGAGGTATACATGTCACAACCACCAGGTTTTGAAAACCCTAATCATCCATCTTATGTTTGCAGACTTAAGAAAGCATTGTATGGATTGAAACAAGCTCCAAGAGCTTGGAATTACAGGTTGGTTACATATCTTCAAGATCAAGGGTTCAAAGCTAGCAGCTTAGATCCTTCTCTATTTATCAAAAGGGATCACAATGAGGTTATCTATCTATGTGTATATGTAGATGATATTATTGTGACAGGTGATTGTTGCTCTAGCACAATGGTGAGAACCACGTTAAGAAGCTTCACCTCCTTAATGTCAATCCGCGGAAGAGATAGGAGTGATATGAAGATCGTGAACGTGAGATGATGTGAGAGTGAAGGTGAGAAGCACCAAAATGCACACACACATACACACACACAATGAAGAGACAAGTAAGACACAATGGAAGGTGGGAAATTAGCTCTATTACCCAAGAACACTATTACAAGCTCAAAATAGCTCTAAGCTCACACTAGCTAACATGAACCAACCTCAAAAATGAGCTCTCTAGCTCTTTTTATAGTTTCTAGACTAGTTTTGACCGGTTTCACATCTAGTGACCGGCATAGTTAAAAAATAGGTCCTAGAGGCTATTTGGAAGGGTAAACGATATCTAAAAATAACGAAAATTGGTACGTGCATTCTGCCTAAGCTCCTCAAGCTCGAGGACTCCTCGGCTTGCACAAAATGGAGCTATGAATTAGAAAATGGGATTTTGTCTATATTACATATGTTACAAGAGTGATGAAAATCACTGTTGGATGTTTGAAGAGGTAATAGAAACATAGTTGTTTGAAAAAATGATCCGACTGGCTCCCTGCTCCGTCTTTACATGCTTCCACGTCGTTTGTGCCTCTGACTGTGCCTCTGACTGCTTCCAACACCCCCCTCCCTCTCGCTTCTGTCGTCCTCGACAGAACCTTGTTGTGCGGTCTGCCGGATGTAGTTTTGTAGGAGGTCGTGAGCGAGGGTGTGCTCAGATACTCGAATGCCTCGGGCCAGATCAGCCTCGAGCTTCTCCCAGTCGATCGGTTGTGGTTCGTCGGGTGGCGGGAGTTGATAGTGCGCGGAATAAACCATTCGCTCGCAGGCAAAAAGTTGCAATAAATGTGTGGGCATGCTGATGAATACCTCGGAATGGTATTCCCAAAATCCGGTGGTGAACATCTCGTCTAATGTTTGCTTGTAGCACGCCGGTAGGTATTTTATTCTACAGTGCCAGGCATAACACACCTGGAGCGATGGCGTTGTGCTCATGTCATATACTAGATCAAAGTTACCATGCTCAAATCCCGGGGTGTTTACATGCGGTGCCTTGACGCGTCGGAAGACTTAAAATATCATTTGCATCATGTCAAAAATTTTGACAGTCATATGCGCTGCGATATCATCCATATTCTTCAGGCGAGGGAGCCAGTGAAGGATTGTAGCCATCATATAACCAACAGTGGGCAACTCGGTGGGCGGCTTGAAGTAGGGGTAATTCAGCCAATCCTGACACTGCCTATTGTTTTGTACTTTGATAGCGAATGCAGTCCAGGAGCGGCGTCGTGGTACTGGTCCCCAGCAAGGATTATACTTTAAATGTAAAGGCGCTTTCACCCATGTGCTCATCATTTCTGGGTACTTCTAGAGTAGGTCTTTGCGCCAATCAGGTTGATGGATCTCTCCTCTTTGCGCATTTGGTGGCAAGTCCGCCGGCTCGAATTGTGTAGCATGCGTGGGTTTCATGCCGGTTTCTTTCTCTATAGCTAGCTGATATTCAGCCATTAACATGAAGTACGGTTTATACTGCAGCTCATGCCTAGATATATAGCGTCGGGGGGCCAAATGAGCAAAGAAGGGGGATTGTAAGATTCTCTCTTCAATCATGGCCATGGCATGTAACTGTGCCTCTACTCTGGCCGAATGTGTCGTTCCAAGTTCTTCGATCGTTTTCATCCACGCGGGGGTAGGAAGTTCATAGGTCATCTGGCCTTCGGCCGTGACTTGTCCGCCTGGGATGGGTATTGGCTCGTATGCTTCTTCAAACGTTTCCTCCACCGGAATGGTTATGTTCTCGTCGTCAGCTAGGATCTCCGGTGGGGAATCAGGCCGTGGTGGTGCTTCGTATACATCTATGCGTGATTGGAGAGTGGCTACCTGGGCCCGTAATGCGTTGAGTTCTTCTAAGATGTCAAGAGCAGGGTCCACAGGTTCTGGTACTTCTGCTGCTACTTGTACTTGTTGTGGTGCCGGTTCTCTGAGCTGTAGTAACTTGTGATCTTCTTTTAACTTCTGATGCTCTTCGTTCATTCGATCATAGTCCTCTAGCAGTCGAACATGGTCATCTAGCAACATCCGCATCGATTCAGATGGGATTGCCTTGAATCTGCTAGGACTTAAGGGTTGTTCTGGATGGTCCAATGCCGCTTCCAAATTTTCTCTATTCTGCTCTTGGAGTCTCTGGTTCTCCTCTTTTGCTGCGGCTAGGTGCCTCCTAAGTAAGCCCATATTCCTGGTCAGCGTCGCGTTCCTAATTGTTTGGGTTCGAAGCAGGTTGTCCAGATCAGCAGTGGCTTCTTTTGTTTTCTCTTCACTTTCTAGTTCTAGCTTATGATATGCCTCTCTTAGTTCTTGGTATCGAGTATTTAAAGAGGCATTCTCGATTGATAATGAATTAAGCTGCGACTGTAATTCATTTGTCGTCCTCTGCAGCTGTTGATAGTTGTTGCCAAGAGATGCGAACTCATCTCGTACTTGTGACATGCATGTGAACATTTGTTGAAGTGCAGTGTCTATGGTTGGCAATGATAGTAATGGAGTGCTAAGTGAGGATGCAGTGGAAGTAGATGCAGCGGGAATGGGGAATGGGGTTGGGAAGGTGGATGCAGTGGTGATCGTGGAAAATTGTGACGTACCTAAATATGATGGTGCTATGAGTGGAGTGGGTGCTGGTGCGGTGGGTGGTGAGATGTCCATGTCATTGGACGTGTCAAGGGCGGTGACTGTGAAAAGCGGTGTGTATGTGGGTGGTTGTGTAGGTGTGAAGACAGGATTTACAAATGTAGAGTAATTTACAGGGGGGATGGCTGGAGCCGATTGGTGAAAAGGGGAAACAGGGGTTATAGTGGGTTGGGGAGGTGAAACTGGTGAGAAGGTTAGTGGGGTTAGAAAGGTGAAAGGGTGTCTTAAAGGTGGGGGAAAAGATGGGAAGGATGAAGGGATGAAGGGGTTAACACGTAGGCGAGGTGGGGTGCGTGCGGGCATAGTGGTATGAATGGGCAGGGCAAAGGCGGTGGCTATGTTGCCGTGGACTGGTGTGGCTGTTGGAGAAGCAGGTGGGTTTGCAGGGGATACAGGATGGGTTGGTGAAACATGAGGTGAGAGAGGAGTAGAAGGTGTGGATGTTATTTCAAGGATAGTGGTAGTATGTACAGCGGTAGTACGTGGCGGGGAGTCGACTAGGATAGCTTCGTCGGTGAAGGATTTTTCCGGACGTAGGCGTGCATCTTGCGCCTGGTGGGATGATTGAGCACCTACCGGAACTCGAATATATTCACCGGGCTTTGATAACAGGCGAACTCTGCGAGGGTCATATTGGGGGAGTGGCTTCCTTTGTAAATATCTCAGTGCTTCGACCGGGCCAATGGATTTGACCAGTTCTCTGAACCCTCTGATGTAGACTTCTTCAAACCCTCCGGAGACGAGTTCTTGTTCGATTAGGGTCTGGCTCTCTTGTTCAGTCAATTTCTTCCGTGCCCAGACTTTCTCCATCGTTCGATATAATTTCTTGATTGCCAGCGTGTAAGCTGCTGCTTCGAAAGTCTCCTCTTCATGCGTGTTGGTGTCACCGTGTGCATCGGTTTGTTGGCCTTGGCCATCTGTCTGTTCCTGTTCTTGGGACTCGTGAGTGCCCTGGCTGGCTTCATCGTCACCTTCATCGTCATCATATGCTGTTCTTTCGTCATCAGAGCTCGACACCACTTGTCCCTGTGGCTGATCCCGCGGTGTGGTAGGGTAGCTGGGGCGTTCATATTCTTGAGAGAACATCTGTGCCTCTGAAAACTGGAATTCATTGGAGAATGCATCAGGCATTTCAAAATCGAATGTTGTGTTTATTGGTTCTGCCTCCATGTGTGGTATTGGGAAAGAAAAGGCTTCCGCACCAATAGTGGTGGGAGCTTCTGCTGTCGTGGTGGTGGGTTCTGTGGTTGTAGCTGCCTGAGGTGCAACGGTACTGGTAGTGCCCTCCATTACCACTGGTCTAGATAACCTTATTCGAATGGGTTGTACTGTGGGAGCGGCTTCTATCGGTGATTGCTCTGGGGAGGGTTGTGGTGATGGTGACTCTGGCACTTGAAGGCAAGGAATAGTGCCTCTCATGCGCTTACCTACCCGTGCTTTGCTGGGCTTCCTGGCTTTCTTCGTCGTTCCTTTGAATGCCTTCAGCTCTTCTCCTGTTAATGCACATTCAATTGGCAAGTCATAAGCCAAGCACATATAAACAATTCTTGTGAGCGCACAACATCCATTAAGCACTTTCTTTCGTTCCCATCTGTGTTGTGCCAAATACATTTGATCAATGATCCAGCTCGCCAGATCGACAGTCTGAGGTCCAGTACATGCTAAGTACAATCCAAACCATATTCTTTTATGTGGCATGGTGAATCTGTCCTGAGCGGGGAATGCAAAATGTTGCATGCATATCCGTAGCGGCTTTGACAGCTCAGGTGTAATTGCTGAGATCTCCTCCCACTTAGTGACATCCCCACGTTTCATAGGGTCTGGAATTAATCTTTCTCGATCTGTGGGCGTGTGGGTTCCATGAATTTTGATGGCAGCTCTGATTAAATCCTTCGAAAGATAAAACCTTTTGTAAGGTGGATCATCCACTAAAGAAGGCAAAATAAAAGTTCCTGGGATATCCTTATTCTCTGAGGCCAGCAAAGTAGTGATTAAATAATAACACCTATAAAAGTCAGGTTTGGGCAGAGGATCACTGAAATACTCCGTGAAGCCGGCTCTGGCCCAAACATGAGTTAAGTCCTGAGTGTTCTGTAGGCCTTCGAACTCTCTGGAGAAGAATTGGTATTTTCCCCAAGTGCGGTCATCAAACGTCAAATTAGATTCAAATATAAAATCCGCGTCCGCTAAGGGTCCGGCAAGTCCCTGAAACCAGTGAGAGTTACGGTGTATCTTTTCTGTGTAGCGCATAGGTGGGTTATCGATCGGCATGGGCCCTGGAAATCCTTGGAATTCTGGCGGTGGAGCAGTCGGGTGGGATTCTGCTCGTAAAACGTTGAGGGGCACTGCAGCTACGCTGGGGCCTGCTTCTGATGGTCCTTCGTCGGTTTGCATGATGACTGATGCGCTAATGAGAAAGATCTGCTACAAAAGATTAACACATTAGCATGGAAATTAATTATGATCCCATTAAAGTGAGACCGCAATCCCTTTCCATAACTGATGCGTAACCCGTGTAGCCAAGTGCTGTGATGTGATGGATGCAATGCTTTTTGCAGCACTAGTGCAGGTCTCTAGACACCTACACGTTTCAGATTATGCATACATTTCTTGATGAGATGAGATTATGAGTGATGTGCGATGATGGTGGGTGAATTTATACAAGGTTTAAAGGTTAGTGATTTATTACAAGGTTGTATGTTAGTCGGGGGGTAGTTAGACAAAGGGTTAGGGGAAGACGGTTGGACATTCTTCGGTATCCATTTCCTAAGCGTTTTTGAGTGGGTGGTGGGTTTCTGCTGAGGGGCAAAAGGTAGTATCGGGTGTGGTGGTATTGAGGGATGGAAAGATTTGTGAGGGGTATATATTACATGGCTTAAGGGTTGAGCTATGATACATGGTTTGGGTACCCAAATCTGCGTGGGTGTGGGTCTATGGGTAAGGTATTTCTTGGCGATCCAGATTTGTCGAATGCTCGAACCTGTAGAAGAAGGTCGAGGGGATGGTGGATACTGATCCTGTTTCTGCCCTGCCTTTTGCTTGTCGATCTTTGCTTGGTTGGAGTTCTTTGGTGCTTTTTGTCCTTTTGGCACCCATATTTGTCTGGTGCCGCTTCCTTTGGGTGGCCTAGACTGCCTTCCGTGTTGTGTCTTCTGATACTGCCGTCGGTCTGGGTTCCTTCGTCGTGGTTGACTCTGTTGTTGTTGAGGTTGAGAGGTCGGATGGACACTCTGCTTTGGAAAAGAAGGGAGATCCAACACTTGCGTGACCTGCCCATTAGGAAGTGATGCGTTCTTTAACTTTAATCTAGGCCAGTCCGCAACAAGTTTGGAAGGATGAGCACCGCAGGGTGTCGTGCTCATTTGGCCGCTGATGCAACCCACCTGACCGCTGATTGTGTCCATCTGCCCTAGCGGATGGGTAGCTGCCTCTTCTAGTTTGCAGGAAGTCCCAGGGAAGATCTCCTGTTGTCCTTCTGATTGACAACTGTCCATAGCCAAGCCCGAGTGGGTTGGTGTAGACGTAACGTGACTCGTCTGATTAAAGATCTTCCGGTCTTCCGTCGCATGCGTTTCATAGGGTCTAGGGTTACAAACCTCAGTCGGAATGCCGTTAGGGAAGTCAAGCGGTATCACTCGCTTCTGCTCTAAGGTTCCAATCTGTAAGGAGCCTTGTCTAAGATTTAAGTCCACTGAGTGATCGTATAGCCAATCTTGGCCAAGGATTAGGGGTTCTATCAGGTCGTCATCATGGCACACTAGTAGCTTCGCTGTCATGGTCACATCCTTAATGAGGATAGGAAGGTCCACCTCACCCATGCAAGGGGTTTCCATGCCTCCTAGGCCTATGAGGTATGCCTCAATTGGCCGCATTTCTATTCCTGAATCCTTATAGTGGGACCATCTAATCGCACTAGTCGCAGCACCTGAGTCAATTAAAGCCCTGAGTTCTTGGCAAGGGTTGCCGTGCTCTAGCCTAACTGTAACGAATGGTCTCCTGTCCACTGTGCTAGGATGAGTGGTTGACTTTACTTGACACATGGCCATGGGATATCTGGGTGATGTTTCCTGATGGTTATAATGTTCTCTCCCTAGTCCTTGTCTTCTTAGCTTCATGCGCTTAATGCGTTCTATGGCTTCTGCCTGAGCTTCGACTCGTATTCTGTTTTCTTCCTCCTTACGCTTCTTTGCCAATGTGAGTCGTCTAAGCATATCCTCAGTAAGAGGTTCTTGATATAACCTGACTCTACAGCCACTAATGTAATTAGGCATTATATCTCCTTCTAAGGTGGCTAACTGTACTGCTCCACTTGTCGAAAGTCTGTTAATGATCATAGGTCCATAACCTCGCTTTTCTAACTTCCGTGCGTGCTGTTTCAGCGTATACACTAGAACTAAATCTCCTTCTTTTAGGCCTTTATCTTTCACATGTGCATCAAAATATGCTTTCTGTCGCTTCTTCGCTGCGTATATTCCTGCTGCTGCTTTCAGCCTGGTTTCTCCTAATCGTTCCAAGTCCATTATTCTCGCTGATAATTCATGTCCGGTCCACTGATGTTCTTGTGCAACCTTAAGGGTCGGTATCAAGAAGTCCAAAGGAAGCACTGCATTCTAACCAAAAACCATATGAAAGGGAGTTGCATTGAGTACGGTCTTGTAGGCCACTCGATATGCCCAAACAGCGTGGTGTAACTGTTTGTCCCAATCTGAACGTTTGTTGTTCACGAGTTTCATCAGTACGTTACAAAGTATCTTGTTAGTGCTTTCAGCCTGACCATTGGCCTGAGGATGATATGGTGCAGATTTCTTGTGAATCACCATAAAATCCTGTAACAAATATTCAATGACTTGGTTTAGAAAGTGAGTGCCTCGATCGCTCACTAACTCTATAGGCAATCCATATCTTGTAAAGACATTTTCAAATAAGAATTTTGCAGTTGTGTGTGCATCATTCTTTTTTGTGGCTTTTGCCTCTACCCATTTGGTTAGATAATCTGTGGCAACAATAATGTATTCCGCATGTGTACCTTTTGCAAGGGGGTTGATGGGTCCTACAAAGTCTATACCCCACTTTGAAAATGCACGTCCGCCCATCATGGGTTTCAATGGCATTTCATCTCTCCGAGTAGGAAATTGAGTTCTTTGGCACACATCACATCTCTTTACATAGGTATGTGCATCCATGTGAAGAGTGGGCCACCATAATCCTGCATAGAGGATGGCTTTGATTATCCTATCTGGTCCAAAGTGACCTCCTGCAACACCTTGGTGTGCAGTCTCTAGTATGCTGAGATAATCGCTTTCATGAACGCATTGTCTTAGATATCCATCTCGTCCTCTTTTGTATAAATTATCGCCAATAAGTGAATAGTCTTGAGCTTCCTGCTCTAGACTGCGTTGTCGAGCTATGGTCATGCCTTGAGGGAATGTGTTCGTTCTCAAGTATGTCACTAAAGGTTCACTCCAGTCTGGTGTGAGAGACACGTGATAGAGTGTAGCATGTTCTACTGGTGGTCTTTCACAACAAACATGGCATTCTTTGCACAACTTGTAGACATCTGCTTCCATAGAAGGCCAATATACTCCTAGTCTTTGCAGAGTCTGTAGTGTTCGATGTTTTGAATGATGTTGCTTTAATGCACCTACATGTGCTAATTGCAACCAATTCGCATGTTCTGATTCATCTACACAACAAGCAAGAATCTTTTGATTATCCTGTTTATATATGCTTCCTGCCATGATTTGATATCTCTGAGACTTGGTAATCTCTCCTTCTTTGATCTTTATCCTAGGATTCTTGGGTCCGTATGTCATAATAGGGACTATAGGCTTAGCCCATTCTGGTGCTATCTCAAGGTTAAACAAGTATGCATCTGGTAGATCATCCGCTACTCCTTGAGGAGCTTCTCCTGAGGTTAATCTTGAGAGGTGGTCAGCTCTAAGATGTGTCTTTCCTTTCCTGACTACGACTTCAAAATCATACTCCATGAGTAATAGAAACCAACGTATCAATCGTCCTGTGTTACATGGTTTGTTGACTAAGTACAATAGGGCTTGATGATCTGTAAAGAACTTGAATTTGTTGGCCAACAAGTAGTGCCTAAACTTCTTTACTGCGTAGATCATCCCTAATCCTTCTCGTTCTGTCGTGGTGTAATTTCTTTCTGCTGCGTTCAATTGTCTGCTCGCGTAAGCTATGGGGAGATCTATGTTACCTTCATTCGTGGGTTGTGCTAACACGCATCCTATGGCGTAATTGGATGCATCCACATGTACATGGAATGGCTTACTCCAATCTGGGGTTGTCAATATAGGTGCTGAGCACAAGCGTCGTTTAAATTCATTGAATGAATTTTCACATTCATCTGTCCATTCAAAATTGGTCAAAAGAGAGTACAGAGGCTTGGCTATGATTGCATACATGTGTATGAATCTCCTATAATAACCACAATGGCCCATAAATGCCTGTACCTCTTTCACATTAGTTGGTCTAGGTAATTCTGCAATTACCTTCACCTTTTCTTCGTCCGTAGAGATTCCATTTTTTGACACAATGTGTCCTAGAATTTTGCCTTGTTTGACCATGAAAACGCATTTTTCTGGGTTCAAACAAACTTGATATTCTCGACATTTGTCAAATATTTGTCTTAACTCTGGGATATGCGTCTGTCTTACATTTGAATGAGCACATATGTCATCGACATAAACTTCCAAGCTCTTGCGTAAGAATTCCTTAAAAACATGACACATGAGTCGCTGGAAAGTAGCGGGTGCATTTGTTGAGCCAAATGGCATCACACGAAATGCAAATATGCCCCATTCTATGGCAAAAGCCGTCTTGTGTTGGTCCTCTGGAGCAATGGCTACTTGATTATAGCCTGAGAATCCATCAAGAAAGCTGTAAACTTCCTTGCCCGCAACTCTTTCCAATAAGTGTTCCGTGATAGGAAGAGGATAACTGTCTCTAATTGTGGCGGCATTAACTTTTTTAAGGTTAATATACACACGCAATTTTCCATTCTTCTTGGGCACAACCACAATGGGGGATACCCATTCGGTATGCTCAATTTCGTAAATGAATCCTGCTTCTATCAATCGATCTATCTCCTCTTTAATCTTCGCAGCGTAGTTATCATTATACGTGTACGGTTTCTGTTTTGTTGGTTTTGCATCTGGAGTCATAGGGATTCTATGAGAACATATATCTGGATCTACTCCTTTCAAATCTTTGTAACTCCACGCAAAAACATCTCTATATTCGCGTAATAGGGCAACTAACTCTTCTTCTTCTTCAGTCGTCAAATCATGCCCTATGTATGTACACTTTTCTTCTTCTCCTTCTATGGCAACTATTACTTTCTTGGTTTTCTCTCGGTTATCATATACTTGTCCGTCATTCGCCTTTCTATTGGGCATTCGTACCATAATTCTTCTATCTTCGATTTCATATTTCTTGAAATTCTCGGGTACTTCAATTAAAGATTCTTCTTTTTCTGACATGGTTGCTTTCTTCTTTCTTTTCTTACTTTCACTCTTAGCAGTCACTTGAGTGGCTAACCTTACCTCGTTCGTAATTTCCTCGTGTCTCTGAGTGTGAGTGTTCACTTCGTAGAAATATTCTTCCTCGGATGCAAAGGGTGGGTCCATGATAATTGATTCTAAATCAAAATCGCTTGCATCCTCAAATGCATCAGTGCTCGGTTCACACTCTTCTAAAATTGCATCGCCCATGATTGGCTCTATCGTGAAAACTGAAATGTCATAGCCATCCTCGTTACAGTGGGGTGTCCATTGTTCTTCATTGATGGCTACATCCATGGTTGCTAGAATTTATGCCCAACCATGGGGTTCAAACTCTTCGTCTGGGAATACTACAGGTGCGTAGGCTGGATCTTGAAGGGTTCGTGGATGTTGTTCTGCACCTAAGGTCCTTGCTTCTAATCGTTCTTCCTCTTGTTTGGCTACTTTACACATCCATAATGGGTATCCTCATGCAACCAAGAAGGATCTGATTCTAATGAGTGCACGGATTCCGTCTATACTGGTGTTTTATGGATGGTATTCCATTGTATTGGGGGTACATCTCTGTGTGAATAGTCTTTAAGATTGACTTTAGTAGTCACTCCTAAATGTTGCAAGTACAAAGAATTAGTTCCCCAATCTTGTACAATTTGCAACTGACGCATGAATGGTCGTCCCAATATCATCTCATAAGCACGATTTTTCGCAAAGTCACAAATGGCGAAAGTATGCTCAAATTCCACACCACAAGTGGTGAGAGATATGCCTTCTAGTAAGCCTAATGGTTTTTCTATGTGTCCATCAGCCATTTGTAGTTTCATCCTGGTGGGTCTTAATGCTGGCTTACCCCAACGTTTCCATAAAGCGGTGGTAGCGATGGCTACTCCGGCTCCTGAATCTAAGATGGCTTTCGTGGTGTAGCCCTGATGGGTTATTGGAAGATATGTGTTACCTTCCTCTCCTTCGCTTATGTCTCCAATCTTTTCCACGGGTATCTCTGGTACCTTCTTATGTGATCCTATCTGAGAGGGTATGGTAGCAAGCTCAGGAAATTGATTTGCTACGTGCTTCCACAATTCTGGTTTTACCTTTAACAATTCCTCCAGAGTGAGATTACACTGTACTTTAGTGTTCTTGATCACATCCGTGTTCCTAGGGATCACTGATTCTTCATTCCTCACTATTATCGTAGGTGCTCTCATACTAATAGACTTTGCTTCCCAAGGTCCTGTGAACTGAGGTAATTCTTGTAGAGAATTAGATTCAAATCCTGTGGGTTCACTCAGTTGTTCCACCTCTACATCATCATATATAGAGGGGATGTCTTGGGGAAATTGTTCCTGCAAATCGTCTATTTCTTGAATAGGAGGATGGGTTCCTTGTTCTTTTCTCCATTTCTCTTCTTGTATTTCTCTCAAAAATTCATGTGAGTACCTATGTATGGAAGATAGGTTATCTTGACTTTCTGTATTAGGTACTTGAGACAGGGATGGTGCATTCCTTTCCTATGTCTCTGTGACAATAGGGTTCCTATGCTGATCCTTTTTCTCTTTGCTTTCTATCAAGTGTTCTAGCCTCTCCATTAGTCCTTGAAAGTGTAGTTCCGGTTTTGCCATGTTATTCCAATTAAGATATCTAGAGGCTTCGAACAAAGCTTGTGCTAGTTGTACCATCTTCATGCAAAGTTTAGTTCTCTCAATTTCTAGATCAGCTCGAGGGTAGTTTTTACTCATTTCCGTTACTTGAGGTCCCTCTTTTATTCTAGCCTGATATGCACGAAACATCATGTCTAGATCTTCTGGTATGGGTTCCGCCAAAACTGATCCTGATTTTTGAGCTGGGATTTCTTGGTTTAATTCTTGTGAAGTCAATTCTTGGATTTTGGCTCTAGATTCCTTCAAACTTCCTTCCAACTCACTTATCTTTTTACTCCATTTTCTCTTGATTCTTTCTCTAGAATCTTTCAAAGATTTTGTCTTTTTACTGCTAGATTCTGCAACTTCACTAGTTCCGGCTACTTTCTCATGATTAAGCTGTTGGTTTTGTAGGAGCGCCTGGGCTCTTGTTATAGCTTGGATAGGCACGTATGTAGGGTTGGATCCATCTGCATTGTTTACAATACCTATCATGTTGATCGGTGTCACGTTTGAAGTGTTAACTGGGTTCTTAGGACAATCTTTGATTATGTGCTCTTTGCCACAATCGGCACAAAAGCCTTGTATGTTATAGTACTGTGATTGCCTTGCTATTGGGGAATGTGGACAATCCTTAATGAAGTGATCTCCTTGGCACCTAAAGCATGGTCCTCTAGGGCCCTGTGGTCTTTGTTGTCTCAATTGGGGCCGTGGGTTTGGGTTTGCGTACATCACATTAGCATAGTCTGGCTCCCAACTAGGTTCCATTGGTGGACTATCATAATGATATGTCTCCACATGTTCTGGTGACTCCGTGTAATAAGCGGGTGGACTAGTTACATGAGTAGAGTCAAAACTGTTTGAGTTCGGATCACTTTCTGTGATCAAGGGTGAAGAAGGCACTAAGGCCCTACTTAGGTTCTCTTCTGCAGCAGCGTATTTGACTGAGATGACATTCGCTGGTGGGGGTGGCTACTGAGCTAAAACAGGTTGAGGTCTCTGTTGAGCCTGGTAGGAGTAGTTCTGAGGGGGCCTATAGTAATAAGGTTGAGCATTGTAATGGCCCTGATACCTACCTGGCTGCGGGTACACTTGCGGGTAGTTCTGTCTCACGGTTTGTTTGTTGTATGGGCAGTCCTGAGCCATATGATTCGTGTATCTTCTTTCAATTGTACAATATTGGCCACTAGGGTTGGCTTGAGGTTGTGGTGCATTGAGACACACGTTTGCAAAATGATTTCCACCACAAGTGTAACAACGTACATTAGTTGGTAGCTTGGGCACCTGTTTACTAGAAACTCCTAGTTTTTGGGCCACCTTTTCTGCTAGGTCCTCTATCGAGCTAGACAATTTTGTGGATGCTAGAGAAGAACAATCTGAGTCTTTGTAGACCTTTGAGAGTTCTAATTCATCTCCTAGGTTGTCCTCGATGTCTATACATATTCTTACACACTCCTCTAGCGTTCTGGGTTCCTTTAGGTACACATAGGAGCGTAGTTTAGCGCTCAACAAGCCATCTAGGAACAGTGATACTTGTTTGGCTTGTGAGGGTAGCTCTTGCATTGGACATCGTTCGACATATTGTCTGAACCTACGTCCTGCCAGTCTAACTGTTTCCTGAGGGGTTTGTTTAAAGCTATGAATCAACGAAGACGTGTCGTGTCTAATCCCACTTTTAGAGAATTCAGTGATGAATGACTCTAAAAAGTGATGGATGTCTCTAAATTGCCTTTGTTGCAATGGTTGGAACCAAGTTAAAGCGGTATTCTTTAACGTTAGCCCAAATGCATTGTATTGCGTGAACATGTCCTCGACTTGTTCTGCTCTTAGTACTTGCTTGAATTCTGCGACATGGTCATAGGGATCTCCTGTCCCATCAAAGTAATTCTTCATGGATTTCACTAATTGAGTGGGTCTCAATACTCTTGCGTGTTCGCGTGGTCTAGGTAGAGGAAAATCATGTCTACCACCTGGTATTCCATGATCTCTACGTCTATCCGCTCTATGAGTGTCCGTGGTTGTTCTATCTCTCCCTATGGGGTGATTAAAGCTTACTTCCGGTCTCTCTTTATTTCCTTCTCTTTGATTTCCATGGGCTGAGGATGTTCCTGCCCCTTGTTGACTTGTATTCATGTTCGTTCTCGATGGAGGGAATACCAATTCACCTCTCCATGTGTATGTGTTTTTAGCGCGGTCAGGCACCACAAAGACTCTTTCTGAAGTCTCATCCAGGTATACAACCTTTCCAGGTGTATCTGGGTCCTTGAATTCATAAATTGTAATGTTGCCTATCTCACCACGGTGTTCCTTTCTGTACCTCCAAAAGGCTTCATCTGTCTCTTTATTTACAAACAACTCGGTGCTCCTGTTATCTTGAGGGATCCACTCTGGGATGAGTACTCTTGTTAATACGGATTTCCCTCTAGGTGTTCTAGGTTCTTCTAACGGTTCTTTTCCTTGAGGTTTTGCTTCCGTTTCTGGTTGAATCATGCCAAACTCGTTGGTATTGTTTGGCTGCGTACTTAAGATGTACATCGTTCCTTCCTTGTCTATGTACGCGTCTCTCTCGAATTTCACCACTGGTCTTTCCAATCCAATGGGTTGATCAGGGATGCGAGCACCTAATCGGTTGGTTCGGAGAAACTCTAAATGCGTTCTATAGGGTCCTTCTGGTTTTTCTAAATATGCTACATTAGACCCTCCTTCTGGTCTGTCTGTGCTAAATGCCATTTCTGATTCGCTAGTATCTGAGCTCTCGTAGGGGTAATTACTATTCAATTGCTGAGCCCACGATCGAGCAGTAGTTCTTACACTAGCCTCTGATGATCTAAGGCTTCGTCGGTCCGACTTACCTATATGTTTGCCCGATCTAAGGTTCATTAATTTTCTTCCTTGCTCACTCAATTACACACTTAGATCGTCAATGATTCTTTGTTATTACTTTCTTGATTATTTTAGATTTTCTTTGGATTCTTGTCTTAATATATGCGTCAGGAATTCGACTTTCCGTTATGATTTTGAGTTCTCGTTTCGTCAGACTTATGTTCTTTCCTTTAGGTTTTCGTCACACACCTTTATCTTTAGTCTTGGACTTGAAAGAATTAAGTATCTTGAACTTGAGGCGTTCCTATCGTCTTCAATCCACAACTACCGTTTAGCCTAAGCAAGAATTGACTGAGGGGGTTAAGTAATCTTCCAACCTCAAGTCAGCTTTTCTGGTTGCTCTGATGCCCAAGAAGCCGCGCTTCCCAAGCTTTATGCCCTGCACTGCCTTGCCTTGGTTGCCTTCGATTGCCCTTGCTAGACCTGGAAAAATTCAATATTAGACCAATTCACAATTGAATGATCAAGTACTTGAGTATATACACCTTTTAAGTCCCTTCTCTTTTGCCCAAAATTTCAATACTTGCCCCCTGGCTTCCTAGTCCCAAACTAGGTCAACCTCAAAATAGTTTATCTAAAAATAGATGTATTCTTTATGAAAAAAACAGTTGAGGTCACGTAGTACTCGTCACGAGCTTTCTAACGAGCTATTAGGCTCAAAAAACGGACTTCGGATGAAAAAGTTATGAGCGTTCAGGCCCTGGGGGGTAAAAACTGACAATCAGGTTTTCCTTCAAATGTGAGCTAAGGGGTCTCCTATGAGTCTAATGGTCCAAAAATTTCTCAAAAATACCCCCAAAATTGGTCAAAAAATGGAACCCTAAATTTGCGATGGGGGTGCACAATCGCGATGGTCTGGGACCGTCGCGATGGTCCAAGCGAACCGTCGCGATGGCGTGGAGTTTGGACAATCGCGATGGCGCGAAAAGGTGAACCGTCACGATGGCCCGAAGTGAACGATCGCGATGGCGTGAGAATGGACCGTCGCAATAGTCCAGTAGTGAACGATCGCGATGGCGTGAAGTCGAACCGTCGCGATGGCCCGAGTCAACGGTCAAAGGTGGACAATCGCGATGGTCCGGAGTGAACCGTCGCGATGGTCACAAGTGCAATGGCGTGAGCCAATCGCGATGGTCCGATTTTGGGCTGTCGCGATGGTCCGAAAAATGAACCGTCACGATGGTCTATCGTGACACGTGGCACTATCGTGGCGATGGCATGGGCCAATCGCGATGGTCCGGGGTCAGCTGAACAATCGCGATGGTCCAAGTGGACCATCACGATGGCTCAAGTGGATTGTCGCGATGGTCCGAGACCGTCGCAATGGTCCGGCCGAGCCGTCGCGATGGCGTGAGCCTATCGCGATGGTGCGACACAATCGCGATGGTCCGAGCCAATCGCGATGGTCCACCAAAGTGTGAATTTTTGAGATGCGCATGTGGATTCGTAGATGCGCAAGGGTCGCCTACCTCGTGGTGTGGTCGCCTACCAAGAATTCCGAAGGTTGCAGACCATCGCGATGGTCCGCCACACTCGGCAGATCTTTGACAGAGAGTAAAATTTTACCTTTTCCAAGCTTTCCTGATGCACTGGAGCTCTATACCTGCAAGAAAACTCAAGAAAACACAAGCACACACAAGCACAAAAGTTCTCTCTCGCTCTCTCGCATGCACAAATGAGGGGAAATGAGGTGAATGGGTGGATATGGTGAATTTTCTGATTTTTTTGGAGATGAAGATGATGATGCAATGATGAAGATGGAGTGTGGGGGAGGTGAAAAACACTAAAAACTAAGTAAAAACAACAACAAAAACTGAAATTTTTACCTTCCAACGCCACTTCTTGCTATACTCTTACCATCACACATTCGTCCTAGACTCGATCCCCGGCAACGGCGCCAAATTTGGTGTTGCTCTAGCACAATGGTGAGAACCACGTTAAGAAGCTTCACCTCCTTAATGTCAATCCGCGGAAGAGATAGGAGTGATATGAAGATCGTGAACGTGAGATGATGTGAGAGTGAAGGTGAGAAGCACCAAAATGCACACACACATACACACACAATGAAGAGACAAGCAAGACACAATGGAAGGTGGGAAATTAGCTCTATTACCCAAGAACACTATTACAAGCTCAAAATAGCTCTAAGCTCACACTAGCTAACATGAACCAACCTCAAAAATGAGCTCTCTAGCTCTTTTTATAGTTTCTAGACTAGTTTTGACCGGTTTCACATCTAGTGACCGGCATAGTTAAAAAATAGGTCCTAGAGGCTATTTGGAAGGGTAAACGATATCTAAAAATAAAGAAAATTGGTACGTGCATTCTACCTAAGCTCCTCAAGCTCGAGGACTCCTCGGCTTGCACAAAATGGAGCTATGAATTAGAAAATGGGATTTTGTCTATATTACATATGTTACAAGAGTGATGAAAATCACTGTTGGATGTTTGAAGAGGTAATAGAAACATAGTTGTTTGAAAAAATGATCCGACTGGCTCCCTGCTCCGTCTTTACATGCTTCCACGTCGTCTGTGCCTCTGACTGTGCCTCTGACTGCTTCCAACAGTGATGATCTAAATGGCATTCAAAGGATCAAGAGACACATGCAAGAGGAGTTCAAAATCAGTGACCTAGGTGAACTCACATATTTCCTAGGTATGTTGGTGATATACACAGATGAAGGAATGTATTTGACGCAAAGAAGATACATTCAGGATCTTCTTCTCAAGTTCAAAATGGAGAACACTAAACTTGCAGGTACACCTTTGGAGATGAATCATAAACTTAGTGTTTATGAAGGTGAGAAAATTGAAGACATAAAAGAGTATCAAAGCTTGGTAGGTAGCTTGATATATGCTACTCATACAAGGGCAAACATCTCATATAGTGTGGGAGTGCTTAGTCAGTTCATGCACTCACCGAGAAGACCACACATGGATGCGACTAAGAGAGTACTGAAGTATCTCAAAGGTACAATCAACGAAGGTATATTCTATCCTTACTCTTCAGATTTGGATATCAAAATCTACTCAGATGCAGATTGGGCAGGAGCTAAGGATGATAGAAAAATTACATCTGGTTACTTAGCATTTGCAGGTTCAAAGCTAGTGTCATGGAGTTCCAAGAAGCAACCAACAGTTGCTTTATCCTCAACTGAAGCAGAGTACAGAGGCTTGACCATAGCAACTCAAGAGGCAATATGGTTAAAAGCATTGTATACAGATTTGGGACTTGTGAGTTCCAAACCTCACATATTTGGAGATAATGTAAGTTCCATGCATCTAGCCGCAAATCCTATTTTCCATGCGAGAACCAAGCACATAGAACCATTACCACTTCATCAGGGAGAAGCTCATGGCAAAGGAGATTGACATTTCTTTTGTTCCGACTGAAAAGCAAGTAGCAGATATGATGACGAAGGCACTTGATGGAATAAAGCTTTGTAGATTCAAAGCTATGGCAGGTATTCAACCTATCAGAGAATGAAGACTCAAGCATATTTTAGCTTGAGGGGGAGCTGTTGGAACATCAAGCTTACACTATGCTTGAGGTGGATTTGATCTACATCAAAGGCTATTGCGTTGAAAGAATATCCGTTGGAGAGTTGTTTTTCATATGCTCATTTATTGTATTTTTTGAGAATATTTTGATGGCTCATTTACCGTTGTAAAAGCCTTGAATTGTACACATGTAAAGGTAGAAATATAGAGCCAATATCCCACGAAATTTTGGTGGTTGAAGTTGCATTCAATCAAGCAAATCAAATCACCTAAAAGTAGATCAATCAAGATCTTCACTTTTCCTAGATTGTAGGAAAGTGAATTGATTCCCTTCAACAACCATTCCCACCTTCATTTGAATTCAAATTCAACTTGTAAAACTCGTGTAACACTCCTAGAGTCTATATAAAGACTTGGAATCACTTGTAAAATACATGGAAGCAATATACATACACTTGTGACCATCATTGTCTTGCTCCTTCAATTTTCTGCATCATCTTCTTCGCCAATAGTAATCTTGCAGAGGCTGCTGCGCTTTCCTCAGAGCTCCAAATTGAGTGCAAGAGGACGCATTTCAAAGGTATTAGCGTCTAGTTTATGCCTGTAAATTTTCAAAGCATTTGGTTCAGCAGATTTGGAGAAATCTTAGTTTTTCTGCCTCGGGGTCAATCTCTACGTATTCCTGAAAAATAGGAAGTACCACCGGTGAATGTCGCACTCATTCCTATAGCATATTTTTCTTATTCCTTATACGTTTGTGCATTCCATACACTCAAACCTATGTGTATCACTCCCGTAAAAGGATTTTTTCTAATTGTAATCACGCTGGTCGCTATGGGCATTTGAAGTTCATTGTCTCTTCCATAGATAGTAAGTTTTTTGAGCTAGTCGACCCGCGAACCTATCTGTTTTGTATCGATTCATTCTCCTTGATGCTCCAAGGTATATAGTGTGTTTTCTTTGCACCTATCACATGCCTATAAGGTCTATTTGAGTCTCCATAAGCTCAAGGGCTGGTCTTGTGCCGGTTGGCTTGACCAAACTTCGTCGTTTCGAAACGCACGTTTCTACCTTCGACAAGCTTCTCCAAGTTTCTTTCAATAGACACATACACACACATAGACACATACACACACATAAACACATACACACTCATAGATGTGTAGCGACACATACACATAGACACACACATACACACACACATATACACACACACATACACACATAGATACATACACACATAATGATGCATACACACACATATGCATACATACATGCATACACATACACACATACACACATACACACATACACACATAGACACATGCACACACATAAACACATACACACTCATAGACACACACACATACACATAGTGTTGGAATAGAACTCACAACCTCCCGGTTAGGAGTGCGATGGGCTAACCACTTGCCCCAAAAGCCATGGTTGAGGATTACTTCCTAATCCTCTCCCTTAAGGTGTGGTTCAACCATCTCCTACTAGGATTATGTAACATTCCTTCCCCCTTAGATTGAGCATTGTCCTCAATGCTCACTTGTGGACCCTTCTAACTCTTAGACCCACTTTCCATGCATGAGTGCTTCCACCAACCTCAAACTCCAACACATGGACCAAATTTGGACCTATCCCACCCTCTATGGGAACCCAAATGCCCAAGCGCCTTCATCCAAGGCCAGTTTCACACTCACCACAGATAAGCACTTTTTCCAAGTGCCCATGAATGAGGCGCGAACCTCCACATACACACATAATAATGCATACACACACATACACATGCATACACACATACACACATACATACACGCACACACATACACACACACATACACACATACACACACATAGAGAGACATACACACACATAGAGAGACATACACACACATACACATACATGCATACATATACATACATAATGCATATGCATAAGCATACATACATACTTACATGCATACACACACATATGCATACATAATGCACATCCATACATACACAATGCACATGCATACATACACATACTTAATGCATACACACATATGCATACATAATGCGTACATAATGCATACACACACATACACACACATATGCATACATACATGCATACACATACACACATATACACATACACACACATAAACACACACACTCATAGACGCACACACATACACATAGACACACACACATATACACACACACATATACACACACACATATACACACACACACATACACACATACACACATACACACATACACACATAATGATGCATACACACACATACACATGCATACACACATACACACATACATACACACACACATACACATGCATACACACATACACACATACATACACACACACACATACACACACACATACACACACATAGAGAGACATACACACACATAGAGAGACATACACACACATAGAGAGACATACACACACATACACATACATGCATACATATACATACATAATGCATATGCATAAGCATACATACATACTTACATGCATACACACACATATGCATACATAATGCACATGCATACATACACAATGCACATGCATACATACACATACTTAATGCATACACACATATGCATACATAATGCATACACACACATACACACACATATGCGTTCATAATGCACATGCATTTGCATACATACATGCATACACATACACACATAGACACATACACACACATAGACACATACACAAACATAAACACATACACACTCAACGTACACACATACACACATACATGCACATACATACACACACATACACACATACTTAATGCATACACACACATATGCATAATGCATACATAATGCATACACACACATATGCATACATAATGCACATGCATATGCATACATACATGCATACACATACACACAGACACATACACATACATAGACACATACACACACATAAGCACATACACACTCATAGACGCACATACATACACATAGACACACACACATACACACACACACATACACACATATACACATACACACATAATGATGCATACACACATACACATGCACATACACACATACACACACACATACATACACACACACATGCATACATACACATACTTAACGCATACACACATACATATGTGCACGTATATATATTGATTTCTAACCCATTTTGTTTTATATATTAGGTATTATGGATCCTAGTAGAGAGAGAAAGGCGAAACTCAGTCTCATAAAAAGTCTTATGAGAGCAAGAGTTTTGTCTGATACTCTAGGGGCCATCATGTGTGATTACTCAGAGATGTCTGATGATGAGCTGGACTACAAGATCGAAATGATCAGAGGAGGGCTCTTCTACGGCTCCACATGCAGGAAGACAACTATCTACTCATAGGTATGTTCTTTTTTCATAAACTTTTTTAATGATATTATAACATATATTTTTATTTATTTTTATCTATCTATTTTCAGGACACCTATACCACCTCCAAATCATGATAGGCGAGCAGAGTTGCCTATGAGGACATGCATAGGCACCCTAGGACTAGAGTGTGATATAGAGCCAGAGGGGAACATTGTGTACATAGGGAATGGATTGGAGTTCAAGAGAAGAATGCGGGCATTATGCGACTCTTACCTACGCCTTGTCCACTTACCATGGAAGTAAGTATAAATTTTACATATAAATTGAAATAAATATTATGCGACTCTTACCTACGCCTTGTCCATTTACCATGGAAGTAAGTATAAATTTTACATATAAATTGAAATAAATATCTTATGTTTTATTTACATTATTTTTTTTATTTTTGTAGTGAGCATGATGAGAGGGATAAAAAATGCGTACTTAGTTCACTTGAGACAGAGTTTGGGACAGGATGGTCGCATAAGTGGTGTCTAAAAGAGATGTGGACACTTATGGATCATCGTTGCGATAATGCATGGTATGCACTGCTTTTATGTATATATATGTGGATATGAGTATGTATGTTTATGTATGTGTGTATGTATATGACAGAGAGAGAGAAAAGAGTGAGACTCGAGGTACAAATACATGCATACACACATATATACATCATACATGCACATTTACACACATATACACATACATGCACATTTATACATACACACACATACATGCATATTTTTACACACACATACACATGCATGCAGTTACACACATATAATGAATACACATAGACACATACACATACTCACATACACGTACACATACTCACATACTGTAGCGTTCCTTCAATCAGGATCTCGTAGTCACAAAAATCCAAGGAAAACTCGAATATAAAAAACTAGACATGTCAATAAATGGAATGATCATTAATGAATTAAGCTTAGTTGAAAAAATCAAGTACAAGATAGTAACTTATCTTCATGAATCTAATATTGCAATATATAATCAATAACTTCAAGATGATGCCTCATCCTTTTCAATACAATAGCTTTGGAAAATAGCTTCTTGATGCAGCCTCAACCTCCCAACCACCCCCGAGCTGATCTCAATCCCAATCTCAATCACAATCACAATCTCAATCACAATCTCAATCTCAATCTCAATTTCAATCGCAATCTCAATCTCAATAAATCATTCTTCCTGATGTCATTGAATGACAATAATTAAGTGTTCCTATAAAGTATCTCCGCATCTTCTCAATAGCAATCTCCGCATCTTCATTGTAAAGATCAGAATTCGTTTATCGCACACACTCTTTATCATGTGTTGGTTGCATGGCCCATTGACCATATGTAATAGTGCACTTCATTAGGTTCTGCTAAAAGTTCGTCTAATATGTAGACTTGACTCTTCAAAGCAAGACAAGAAAAGTAGTGGAAATATCCTTGATAGACTCGCAGATAAGCAGATAGAGGGTAATGGCATGGCTAAGAGATGTAGAAGGTCCGCTTGTAAAGAGGTCAATTATAGCATCATCCCTTGGCTCCATAACCAACAATGAATTCAAGCTTCTTAGCAGAACGTGCAATCAAGGTTTCAAGGCTTCCATTGTGACCTTCTCTATCCAGCACATGCGCCTAATTGTTCTTTCTCCTCGAGTATTTTGTTGTCAGGAAGGAGCCTAGAAACACTTCCATATCGAACCTTTCCAGATTGAAGGATGCGACCTCATCCTTGAAGCAAACAATATGGAAAATCTGGGTTGTCTACCTCTTCTGTAGAAGTAGAAGCCACACGAAGAAGACGACGTCCGAAAATATGTGCATGGAAAGAGGTTGAACACATGCGTGAATTGACGCTCAAGTTGCTGTTCGCTGCCCCTGCATAAAGAACTCAGAGAGATATATATAAAAAATGCAACGCGTATGCAGGAGAAATACTTTATCCTTCGTAAGCATATTTCTCCTCTCTTTTCGTCATCCTTTTCGTTTACGTCTCTATTTATAATGAGTTTGTTTTAAGTTTTCCATTCGTTCAAACTTTTTCTTTTAATTATTATTTTTTTTTTAATATAAAGGAAGTTCGGCAATAGCCTACTCTCCCGGACTTGAATTAAATTAAGAAACAAAGGTACAATAGAAGGGGACTAGTGCCCACGGGACCCCCCAAATCCCACAAAGCAGGGGAAGCTTGAATGAATCCTAGGTTGCATTACAGAGAAGGTTAATCACCCTCTCATCGCCCTCATGCGGGGCCCACTTGGGTTTGAGCTTGTTGTTGATCAAAAGGAGGACTTGATGGTGCCTGAAGGGGGGGGATTTCTTACTGTTAACAATCCTTTTGCCAAGGAGGAATAGTGATTTCTCAATCGACCACTCCCTCGGGGGATCACCGAAGTTGAGAGCACACCTCTCCCGCCAAATTTTCCACAAGACTTCCCCTCTGATGGCGTTCCAGAGAGTCGCAGAGCAGCCGATCGCTTCTCCCAAAAGGACTTGTTTCCAACTAAGCTGATTTTGAAGTCTGATTTTCATTCCAACCGTCTGCCAGATTCTCTAGGAGTTGGGGCAAGTAAGGAAGATGTGTGGGACATCTTCGATAGCCCGGTGGCAGCGTTTGCACCAAGGAGGAATCCCACAAAGTTTGCTAGCCTTATGGTTGGTCCAAATTCCTCGATGAAGAATTTGCCATAAGAGGACAGACTTCTTTATCTCTATAAGGGGGTGCCAGATACCCATGAATTTCTTGTCCCACCGAAGCCGCGTCCAAGACAGGCACCACTTCTTGTTGAGGCTGATCTGGAGGTCAACCGTTTCTTTGATGTTCGGGATTTTGAGTAGGCTATTTTCATTATGCCATTTGAGACCAAGCGAGTTCGGTGTGTCGTGTCCCATGAGAAGGCGAGTCTTGTGACGATCCCATGCGAGGCATCGGCTTTGCAAAGTGTTCCATTCTTCGTAGGAGATGTTTATGCAAGGGTCAATATCCTCGAAGTTGATCCAGCTGTTGGTGTCATGTTTCCAGAGGTGTTTCCATTTTTTGAATCCTTTGTTCCATAACCTCTTGGCATTTTGAATGTTCCACGACTCCACACTCCGGATGCCATGTATCGGAAACCAGATAGAGTCGTTTTGTCTGATTCCGGCCGCCCACTTCCAGTCCTCACTAATTCTTGTGAAGCTTTTGACTTTATTCCAGCCCTTCCAAAGGGAGCACACGAGATTGGAGCCTTTCGGGAAGACGGGGATCGGGGAGAATAGCAGGGTCATGATGTCAAGATTCTTCCAGTTTGGGAACCCCATGAGAGCCAACTCATTCTTGTTTCTGAAGATCAGCTTGGCCCACGAGGCCTCCCTATTGCACCAAGCCTTAATCATCCATTTGGCTGCCAGTTTGTTAGCCATACACCCAATGTCCAGGATACCAAGCCCCTCGCTAACTTTATGGCTAGTGCAGATGGCCCATTTGATTTTAGGCACCCCCCTTCTGTTATGATCGCCCGTCCAAAGAAAGTTTCTACAAATACTATTCAGTTTGGACAGGCCTTGCTCATTCGGTCTCCAACAAGAAAGGAAATAGATGGTAGAGGAGAGGAGGAACGTGTTGATAACCATCGCACGCCCAGCGAGATTGATTTGCATAACTTTCCAATAGTTAAGCTTGTTTTCGAGTTTGGCCAACACCCAGTTCCATCTCTGCTCCATAGAGACGCCAAACCCCAAGGGGATTCCAAGAAGTCAAAAGATTTGGCCCTGCGGAATGATTTGACAGCCATGATCAATGAGAAGGCCAGGATGATGTCCCACAATAGCCCTAAAGGCGGTCTTAGAGTGGTTGATTTTGGATCCAGAGGCTTCACAAAAGGTAGCAAGACACCTCCAGAAAGTCTCCAGGCTGGTATTATCATTGTGAACGAACGCGTTCATATCATCGGCGAATAGTCTCATGATGATTTGACTGTGGTCGTGAGGCAGCCGGAGGCCTTTGATATTGCCAGTCTCCACATGATGCGCCACTAGTCTGCTCAGCCCCTCAGTGGCGATGACAAAAAGAAGGGGGGCCAGAGGGCACCCTTGTCTAATAGATCTTCTAAGGTGGATCGCCTTCGAGAGTTTGCCGTTAACGTTAATTTGGGTCGTTGCGTTTCCGAGAAGGGTCGCGATCATCTTGGTGAATTTCTTACTACATCCGAGATCTTGGAGCGACTGCAGAATATAGTCCCATTCTAGCCTGTCGTAGGCTTTGTCAAAGTCGATCTTGAGGAAAACCACATCTTGGTTAGACTCATTTGCATATTGAATACCTTCCCAAATATCCATAATGGTTTCCAGGATAGACCTGCCTTTGATGAAACCTTTTTGGTCCTCACTAAGCCAAGATCTCAGGTGGCACGAGATTCTGTTGGCAATGACTTTGGCGATGATCTTGTATCCTGTTTGGAGCATCGTAATAGGCCGCCAGTTCTCGATTCTGTTCTTTTCCCCCTTCTTGTGTATCAACTTGATAATTCCATTATTTAGACAAGAAGGAAGAGCACCAAACTTTAGCGCTTCTTGCCAAACCATCCGAAGAGGGGTGGCAACCACCAGCTTGAAGGATTTAAAGAACTCGTTAGTGAGTCCGTCGGGTCCCGGGCTTTTACCGAGAGGGAGGGCATCAATGACCTCAATGATTTCTGATTCAGAGATAGGGGCATGGAGCAGGGAGTGGAGGTTGGGTGGTATCCTCCGGGGGGAAACCCTATAAATGGCAGCCATGCAGTCCCTTGTATGGTGGGAGAGGGGGTTCGAGGTTCCCAGGAGTCTCGTGAAGTGCCCTTCGATGATGCCAAAGTTATCTTCTTCCGAATTGCATACATTGCCATGTGGATCTAGCAGTAGGGGGATCGATTCTCTGTTGTGTTTCCTTTTAAGGATGCGGCACATCTCTTTGGTGGGTTTATCGGCTTTGCCAGCCCACCACTCCTTGAAGAAAATTTGCAAGTTTTTTCTTTGTATTTCTTCCTCGTATCTCAACGCCGCTCTGATTTTTCGGAGACCTTTCTGGGCTTGGTGTTTTCCTTTGTTCACTTCCTCCTCGAGCCGCCAGTGTCTGTGGTAAAGAGCTTCTCTACGAGCCCGCCGCACAGTCTCGAGCATCTTCTTAGTTCTGATCATGATCTTACGAGACTTGTCGACCGCACTTCTCCAGCACTTGGCTGGGGCCAAGCCAGAGGCGAACGCCACCTTCCACACATCGGCAATTTCTTGATGGACGGAGGGGAGAGAGAAGGTGGTTGCGTTGGCATGGAACCACGGGGCTTTGCGGATCTTGTTGGAAGGTTGAAAAGTGATAACGATCGGGTAGTGATCAGAGATAGTGAGGTCATTGCGTTGCGTGATGGTAGGGTGGCCCCACTGATGAGTAAAACTCTGAGAGATGTAGCATCTGTCAAGTCTAGCTTTCCTCAGGTCCTTGCCCGCTTGGAGATTCGACCAAGAAAAGCCATTCGAGTCTTTGAATTCAACCAAATCCAAGTGAAGTTTGGTCATGTCCCACGTTTCTTTCTCCCGACTGTCGATGACCCTGCCCTTGCCCATCCATCTGTCCGTAGGGTCCTCCACCATGTTGAAGTCTCCACATATAAGCACGTTGTGGGGAAGCGAGTCTAAGGAGGCCCAAGTGTTCAGTCTCTCCAAATCCCCGTTAGGGGCGTACAGAGAAACCATAGTAACACAAAGAGGAGCACCAAAAGAAACAGCAATCCAACGGTGACTTACATCTTCAATGGAGTTCTCAAGCTTTTCAAACCAGAGTTGTTTAATACCGATAACCGTTCCTCCAGACCCCCGCTGGTGCTTCGTTGGGATCCACACATGGGCCGAGGAGACCTGTCTGAGCCGTTTCTGGAGGTCTTCTCCGTCAATTTTAATCTCTTGGATACATATAAAGTCTGGGTTTAGGCTAATGTCGCGAAGCCATTGACCAATGATGGTCGCTCTTGAGGGGTCGGTTAGCCCTCTCGCATTTAGCGAGATGACAATCATTTCTGTATTGATCCCTCTTTGCGGGAGGGAGCTTTGTCCTTTCTTCTCTTGGCTTCATCTTTCTTTTTCGCTCGGATCGGATCCCGAGTTAGCAATAGGTTCTTGTGGGGGCTTTTCCACGGTAACTCCATAGGTTGTTTTCCTTTGCGGGATGCCTCCTGTTGGGAAGAACAGGACACCGTTCTCAGCTCCGTTTCCGGAATAGTCGATCCGATGATGGAGCTTTCACTATCCATGTTATCTTCGTTGCTGGTAGTAAAGCCTTCTTCTTTGCTTGTAGTGTAACCCTCTTGCAGGGTTTCTTTACTGTCAGGGATCTCCAGGCCTTTGACATCTGTGTCCTCCTCAAGTTGGTTCCCACCTGGGTAGTCAAACTCATTGATTTCCTTTTCCAGATTGCAATACAAGTTGCTGGAGGGGGAAACAGACTTGTTGTTTCGTTCAGAGGTCGCCCTAGGGCTTCTTTTCCTTCTTCTTCTGACTTCGATGAACCCGTCTGCATCAGCTTCTGGATTACGGGGACCCTTGAATTCCTCTACTTTCGTCGAGTGATTCAATGCTCCATTGCTGTCTTGAGCATTTTTGGGGGCTTCTTGATTTGGCTTGCTTTTTCGTCTCAAAGGGCAATCTTTGATCCTGTGACCTTGTTGCCCACAGCGAAAGCACGCATTGGGAAGGTTTTTTGTAGCTGATGTCTTGCTCCCATACTTCCCCTTCTTTTAATTATTTTGTTTCACACGATAGAAATTACATTCATGTGGTTGCACATGAAAACACACACATCGCATGCACAGGATATATACACATTTATACATCAACACATGTGAACGTACACAGCAGCATTCATAAGGAGAGAATATGCATGGGTTCATACAGATAAAGATTCACATTTTTATTTTCGAATAATGTGTCCAATTAAGTAGTCCACTTCCAAAAACAATTATCAGCAAATTTGTGAACAACCAATGTAACTCTCATGTAGGTGAGTTCCCAAATCATAATGCATATCCCATTCTCCTTGCTTAGTACTAACGAAGAATTCAAATTCATGGGCCTACTCTATCAGAGACCTTAAGAGATTCCCGAGTTCCACTTAGACAAATGGATTCATCAATTGAAATTGCCATAATGGTTGATAATTGATGATTGGCATGATTAAATTTATAATTTCAAACGCAGAGCAAAATTTCTCTATCATTGTAACATTATCCAGTATTCGCAAGCATTTGTAATGGGTCTTCTTACACATACACATACACATGAATAATCATATGTACACACACGTAGACTCATATTATCATATTTACATGCATATATACATATACACATGCATATATACACACACACACAACACATGCATATGCACATATAGATACACATGCATACACAACACATGCATACACATAAATAAATAAATAAATCCTATTTCAAAAATTCTAAATTGAAAACACTAATTTTGATATTTGGGTTCTAAAACCCCTAATTTAAAAAAACTCTAATTCAACCTTTTAGCCATATGTTTGAAGTATATGTACACATTGCATCTATTCCTCTATCGTCCTACTAGAGAGATGTCTCTCCTCCCAACCTTATGCCTCTATATATAGCTACTCGAATCAACAAGGATCATAATATATATATAGATATATACACATACATAAATATAAAATGGAGTAGATATATTATGCATCACACATACATACCTAAATGCACACATAAATATATATATACATGCATACATATTTACATGTATACATTTACACATAGAAACATATACATATATACATGTACACATCACATATACATTCCTACATGCGCACATAAACATATATATACATGCATACATATTTACATGTACATATTTACACATAGACACATATACATATATACATGTACACAATTATAAACACTTGCATATATTACATGAATACATGAATATTTTACATCAATGCATATGCATACTAACACATGTATACATATATCACACACATGCAAACACATACATATACATGAAATACATATATATGCATACAAACATATGTATACATATAATACACATGAATACACACACATATGCATACATACATGATAAAAATTTGCTCCTCAAAGATAAATCTATATATAAAATAATAAGGCATACCCCCGAGCTTCATGTTCTAACTTAAAAGAACATGATTTCATCTCTCTAGTAGGATTCATCGTCATTCAAGTTAATAAAAAAATCCGATTATCTGTAT
The DNA here is from genome assembly GCA_020310875.1 of Ceratopteris richardii. Lineage (NCBI taxonomy): Eukaryota > Viridiplantae > Streptophyta > Polypodiopsida > Polypodiales > Pteridaceae > Ceratopteris > Ceratopteris richardii. The sequence goes on from CM035410.1 coordinate 21,618,923, forward strand.
ATGTGTGTGTATGTTTATATGTGTGTGTGCATTCATGTATATTATGTGTATGTTAATATATGCATATATATATATATATATATATATATATATATATATATATATATATATATATATATATATATATATATATATATATATATATATATATATATATATATATATAGAAATTTGAAATTATACCTTAATAGTGTCGAAACAGATACATTACTCCATCCAAAATGATTTTGAAGATTGAGAATAAGTAAGCTCACACTTAGTCGTGTCAAACGACTTCCTTCATATACATGCTTTAGACATTCCTCTCAAAGATACTTCTAATTTTTAGAAATATCAATGCTCTCACTTTCATTTTGATACAAATCCTCAATAAAATCTGCCATGCCATCATCTTCATCATTGTCACACAAATCTTGTGCTTTATCGTCTTTTGAATATAAGTCTTTCAACCTTGCATATTCCACAAGATTACTTTTGCGTAGCCTCCTCATAAAAGCTTTTGATAAATGAGGTCTTATTGGCAATTCTGAATGGTTTGGAGGACTATCATCAACATCATACCTTGGAATCTACACATATAAATAAAATTCATTAGTATTCCATAAATGAATAAAAAGTAATCTTTAAATATAAAATTAAATATATAAGTTATTAAATATGGATAGAAAATTTTTATCCTCTCTAGCTAAAAGGTGCTCTTGGAGGTCTACGCCATCCATAATTCACTAATAGTTCATCACCGGCATGTAATGTAGTAATAGCATTGACAACTATGTATCTTGATACATCTCTACTCATGTATGGTGATTCATGACTATTTTCACGCTCCTCAAATGTGCAATTAATCCTTGAACTATTATGTAACCCTCGACTACTATTTATTAAACTTGCTATATTTCCATGTGTGTAAGGTCTTCCATCAATATATAATCTTTCATTTTCTGCATGTAAAATCCTTCTACTAGTAAGGGATGCTGCGTTCAAGCATATTCCATAAGTACTCATGCTTTGAACATAATGTGAAAGTTGATGCCAATCTCCCCATCCATATATAGGACCACAAAATGACAAGAGTTACACCAACATATAATATGCTCTTGATAGTAAAATTCATCATAATTCCTATCGGAGGACACATGTGAATTCATTGCATGGGTAGGAGGTGGTGGAGTACCCTCTGATTGATCAGAATATGCACATAATAAGAAACAAAAAAAAAAGTTATGTATCCATCAAATATATTTAAAATTAAATTTTTCATATACTTACAGTATATAGTCGTTGCACGATGAGGAGACGGTGGTGCAGTTCCATCTGATTGATTAGAATCTACAAATAATGGTATTTGATATTAATAATCTGATTATCTACATACACAAAAAATTCACATATACATATTTACACATTCACACATATTCACATATACACATTTACACATACACACATATTCACATATACACAACTACACATTATTGTGGGATAAATGCATGTATTTTGTATGAATGAGTGTATATGCATGCGTGTGTACATATATATGTGTGGATATGTATATATGTGTTTATGTTATATGTATATGTGTACATATATATGTGTGGATATGTATATGTGTGGATATGTATATGTGTACATATATATGTGTGGATATGTATATGTGTATATGTACACCTACATGTATGCGTATATGTTTGCATGTATATGTGTATGTGAGTATGTGTATGTGTATATGTGTGTATATATGTGTACGTATTCTGATTTTTTTTTCTATTTGAGATTAAATTAACAGGATATATTGTATGGTGGAAAAAAATAAGAGGCGACCTAACATACCACCTGAAATGCGGCAATTTTTTTGTAGACATCTACATCTTCAGGAGTCATTTCCTCAGCAGAAGGTACACAAATTAATAGTTTATATTTATAATTTTTATATATTTTAGTATTTTTTTTACATTTAATTTATGTATTTCTGTTTTCTTAAATAAACAGGCTGCTGCAAAGAAGAGAGTGGAGTCAGGCCACACATCGCACATACGCCAAATGGGCCATAATGGTTTTGTAGCTACATTTGTAAGTATATGTGTTATTGTGAGTATATTTTTTATTTTAGTTAAAATGCAAGCAACTAATCTTTTTTATTTGTTTCAATGTAGCGAAAGGATTATGGCCGATATCCTACGAAACATGAGATCGGGTATGTTACACATTTTGGATATCGGCGTTTGAGTGAGTATATGCGAGATCATCCTGATGCCTTTGTGAGTATTATTAAATTTTATATAATTATTTTATTTTTTTGAATGGTTTAATTGTTTTATTTATTTATGCTTGTTATATGTAATACAGGAGTATTATGGAGAGATAGATATGGATGAGGTGGAGAGACAGACACAGGAGGGACGATCTCGATCATCACAGGGTGATCATGACGATGAGGATGAGGATGATCAGGATGATCATGATGCTGCTGATGATGATGATGATCATGATGATGATGATTAGGATTCTAGTTGATTATGACATTGGATTATATGTATTTACATTTGATATATATATATATATATATATATATATATATATATATATATATATATATATATATATATATATATATATATATATATATATATATATATATATATATATATATATATTTTTCATTTCTGTTATGTTTTGAATTGTGTGTATGGTATTAAGTAATAAAGAGTTTTGTTCTATTGATTGTTATTATTGCTTATATTAAGCATGTATTTTAATACGTTAACTAGATAATTCATTCATATGTGTGTACGTAAGTGTATATGTATGTGTGTGTATATGTATGTATGTGCATGTGTATGTGTGTGTATATGTATGTATGTGCATGTGCATGTGTAAGTGTATATGTGTGTATGAGTATGTGCATGTGCATGTGTATGTGTGTGCATATGCATGTGCATGTATATGTGTAACTCTATGTGTATATGTGTGTATGTGCATGTATATGTGTATATGTAGGTATGTGCATGTGTGTGTGCATGTGTATATGTGTGTGTATGTATGTGCATATATATGTGTATATATGTGTATAATGTATGTATATGCATGTGTAAATGTATGAAACATGCATGTGTATGTGGATGCATTTCCATTTGCATCCACATGCATGCATGTATATGTGTAACTCTATGTGTAGATGTGTGTATGTGCATGTATATGTGTATATGTATGTGCATATGTGTGTGCATATGCATGTGCATGTATATATGTAACTCTATGTATATATGTGTGTATGTGCATGTATATGTGTATATGTATGTGCATATGTGTGTGCATATGCATGTGCATGTATATGTGTAACTCTATGTGTATATGTGTGTATGTGCATGTATATGTGTATATGTAGGTATGTGCATGTGTGTGCATGTGTATATGTGTGTGTATGTATGTGCATATATATGTGTATAATGTATGTATATGCATGTGTAAATGTATGAAACATGCATGTGTATGTGGATGCAATTCCATTTGCATCCATGTGCATGCATGTGGATGTGCATATACATGTATTTACATATATGTTAATGTGTGTGTGTGTTTATATATATATATATATATATATATATATATATATATATATATATATATATATATATATATATATATATATATATATATATATATATATATATATATATATATATATATATATATATATATATATATATATATATATATATATGTGTGTGTGTGTGTGTATATGCAATAATGCATGCATGTAAGTCTTTTTATGTGGTTGTAGAAATGTTTGTGCATATGCATGTGTATATGTGTGTATGTCTAAGTGTATGTGCACATGTATCTGTGTGTATATATGTGTGTGTATGTGCATGTGTATATGTGTATATGTGTGAAAGTGCATCTTCATGTATAAGTATATAAGTGCATATCAATAAGTGTGAGTATGCTATCTAATGAGAATAAAAAAAATCAAATGATATAAAAAGAATAGAAATTGTACTTACAATAGTTAGCCATACTTTTGCTTGGTTAGCTTTTTGAATAACCTGCAATAAAGAGAGAAAGAAGAGAGAGAGAGAGAGAGAGAGAGAGAGAGAGAGAGAATTCAAAGAGAGAAAGATGTAGAAAGAGAGAAACAGAGACAGAGGAGACGATAAGAGCGAGCGCAATTGCGAACGTTGGAGAGCTCTTCGATCAGATGCATGAAAATGCCAATCGAAGAGCCTCCAACGTTTTAATTTTTTTTCGTCAACAGACCGTGGTTTAAGCGATGCTAATGTGTCAAAAAAGCCACTAGAGTTGATGTCGCATAAGCAACATTTTTTAGCGTTGTTTATGTGATGCAAAAAACTGTCGCTTATGCGACGCAAAAAACATCGCTTATGGGATGCTAATTAAAACCTTCATGTTAGCGACGCTCTATGCGAGTGTCACACACCTCGTGGTGCCACATGACAAAAAAAACATCGTTTGGCTTGTCGTTTAATCGAGAGTTCATGCTCAATGCTCATTGCGATGCATTTTGCAATTTTATAATGACGAAATTGTGTCACCTTGACCGTCGCTATGTGCCTGTATTCCTTGTAGTGAATGCATTTGGAATCACATTGGAAAACACGGTCATAACTTGGTTCCAGCCCTTACAACAAAGGAAGTTTAGGGACATTCATCACTCTCTAGAATCATTCATCATTGAATTCTCTAAAAGTGGAATCAGGCACAACACTTCTTCATTAATCCAGAGTTTTAAACAAACCCTCCTAGAAGAAAATCAGACTAGTAGGATGTAGATTTAGATAGTACATTGAGAGATGCTCAATGCTAGAGTTACCCACACAAGCCAAGCAAGTATCTTTGTTTTTGGATGGGTTATTGAGCTCTAAACTACGATCCTATGTATACTTCAAGGAACCCAAATCATTAGAACAATATGTGAGAATTTGCATAGACATTGATGATAACTTAGGTGATGAGTTAGAACTCACAAAGGTCTAAAAGGGTACAGATAGTTCTATTCATTTTTCCTCAAAACATTCTAGTGTCATAGAAGACCTAGCTGAGAGGGTTTCCCTGAAGTTAGGAGTCTCAAGCAAATAGATACCCAAAATAACTTCAGTGAAACATTGTTACAGTTGAGGACGTGACCATATGGCAAATGCTTCTTCAAATGTAACAAAACCTCAAGATAACCCTAGTACCCAGTACTACACGATAGAAAGGTAGTACACTAACCACACCGCACAAGACTATCCATCTAATAAGCAAGTGGTTAGACAAAACTATCCTCAGGCATACCAACAACCCAATAGATATTCGGGAGGATGTAGCCTCATTGCTATAGGCCCCAACAAAGTTATGAGGTACCCTATTAGGTGCAGCTAAACCCCAACTCGTGCTAGGCTAGCAAACACCACCCCATGTGAATGTAATCTCTGTCAAATACACATGGGTAGAAGAGAACCTCACTAGAGCAATAGTGCCGTCATCTCCACTAATCATAGAGAATAATCCTAGTTCCAATAGTTTTGACTCTACCCATGTAAATAACCCACCTGCATACTACACTGAGTTGCTAGAGCATATGGAAACATGTGAATATGAGAGCCTACCCATGGAACCTAGCTAGAATCGAGAATATGCTAATGTCATGTATGCTAACCCCAATCCACGGCCTGAGTTGAGGTAGACAAGACCACACCGCCCTAAACGACCTTGCTTTAGGTGCCAAGGAGATCATTACATAAGAGAATGCCCACATCCTCTGATAGGAAAACCCCAATATTATATCTTTCAATGTTTTATTAATGTCGTAGGAATGTGCATACTTCTAATGTTTCCAACCCTACCTATATATCTACTCAAGCAGAAACTAGAGCCCACGCATTGCTACAAAATCAACAACCAAACCCTGATAAAATAATCGAGAGTAGTGAAGTTAGAGAATCAAGTGGAAGAAAACCAAGATCTTGGAAGGACTCATGAGAGAGAATCAAAAGAAAAAAATGGAGTAAGAAAATAAGCGAGCTGGAGGGAGACTTAAAAGAAACTAAAGCCAAAATTTTAGAATTGGCATCGCAAGACTCAAATCATGAGAGCCCAGGCTCATTGAACATCTTTGTCTACTTCTCTACTATGACTACTAAGAATAGTCAACTTTCTCTGATCATTTGTCTTGTTGGAACCATCTTGAACTCTACTTTTGCTACCAAAATCTCAAAGCATTTGGTTTAGGCATCGGGGAGAAATGTAGCATTTCCTCAATCACAATTTATCCCCAATCACAATCTTTCGATTACTCAGAAATAACACTTGAGAGAAGAATGCAGAGATTGCACAAGGTAAAAGAAAATCTGATGCGGAAGAGTAGAACAAATATGACGCAGAGAAGGAAGAATTCTGATATTATAGATGTGAATCAATGGTTACAGTAGCTTTAGACAATAGCTTCTTGACGAAGCCTCTACCTCCCGACCACCCCCGAGCTATCACAATCGCATTCTCACTCGCACTCTCAATCACACTCTCACTCTCACTCTCACTCTCAATCACACTCTCAATCACAAGGTAATTCTCAGATTTCTGTGTGTCCTCCGTGTTGATGCACAGGCCTTCTTATCTTTTTCTGTTTGATCGCAGTCGTGCTCCCCAAAGAAGTGTGCGATCCACCAAATTTAGAAAAAGTCGAGTACGAACATAGTGTACTTCCTTTCTTTAGCATACCTATCAAAAATAGCAGAAAAACACCAAGAAGACATATCCGAAAACATACATAATAAGACATGGTGACACGTGAGCATGAGAATCACGGATTTGAATAGAATTACACAAGCCCTCCTTTTTTTTTTTTTTTGATGTTGGAAAAAACGGCACTTTTCAAAGCCCTGTAACTGAAAAAGCTTGTGAGAGACACTTTTATTCAATTTTTCCATCTACACAATAGTGTTAGAGACGTCCGAGGTCCAAATCCACCTCCAAATGCCACTTTTGAGCCCTGCAAGGTTTAAAACTCTAGAGAGAGTAAAATCAAGGCATTTTCTTACAACGAACTAAACGTAGGACCCTGAACGAGGTACTTAGAACATGATTCACAAAAATCTCAGACAGGCACTTTTATTCTCTTCTACTTGCTCTACCTTTCCCTCATACAGAGTTTTCCTTAATTCTTTCATCTTCACCTTCAAAATCCCACTGGAAAACATGATGCAATTAAGGCCTAGAGAGAGAATATGAAACTTGTCAACCCAAAATCTTTCCTACATGCATAAAATGACCTAATTATTCGTTCTAAGCATTATCCCCACAATGAAATTTAGAAAGTTCAAAATGAATTATTTCACTAGAAAAGAGGCCTATTACAATTCTTCCCCCCTTTAAGAACTCTGTCCTCAGAGTTGGAAAGAAGGATAATGTGTTAGAAAGCCATCTAAATTCACCCAACTCGAATCTTCTACTGGCTATGAATGCCATTTCACCAAAATTTCTACTATAGATCTATTTCTAAGAAATGTTTCCTTCCTATCTCATATTATTTCCGGTTGAAGCTCAAAAGAGCCATCGTCTTTCAGCTTATAATTGTCCTGCAAAACATGAGCAACATTAGACACACATCTTTTAAGTAAGCTGACATGAAATACAGGATGCACATTTAGATATTTAGGTAATTCCAGCAAATAAGCAAGAGATCCGATCTTTTTCAAAACTTTAAAAGGGCCTGCATATCGAGGAGAAAGTCTATGATCCTTCCCTAGCAACAAGTTAGATCGGTGAGGATTAACTTTAAGAAATACCATATCATCAACTTGGAATTAAAGTGGTCTTCTCTTTAAATCATAGAACTTCTTTTGTCTTTTCTGAGCTTCTCTTATATGTTTCTTAATTTTTCCAAGTTCTTCATCCATCTTATCAAGCATTTCTTTGGATACTTCTACTTTATTTGGAAAACCCAAAAACGAAGGTGGAGTCAAACAATTATAACCATACATAGCTTCAAACGGAGTCATTTTTATAGATGCATGCCATGCACTATTGTATGCAAACTCAACCAAGGGTAAATATTCACTCCAATTATCTTGCTTTTCATTCACATACATACGCAACATATCCTCAACTACCCTGTTAACCCTCTCGGTTTCCCCATCAGGTTGTGGATGGAAAGCTGTACTCATACGAAGTTGAGTTCCAATGGATTCAAATGTCGCTTTCTAGAAGTTTGACGTAAATCTAGAATCTCTATCAGAAATTATGCTTTTAGGCATTCCATGCAATCGAAATATTTCTTTTACAAAGATTCTTGCAACATTCAAAGTAGTATCAGTCTTTTTCATAGGAAAGAAGTGTGCCATCTTGGTAAGCCGATCGACTACAACAAATATGGTATCATGCTTACTTCTGGTCATGACAATCATGCAGTATTTTAACTTTTAGTGGAGATTTAGAAGATAAGCATAGCCGATTGTTACAATACAGTGTTCCATTCTGCAAATGAAATTTTTCTTCATACGTCGATCCCCTGTTTGCATTCAAAGCATTCAAAATAGGTGCATAAAAAGGATCCTGTTTTATCTCTTCTTGAATTTGATTGAGAAAATCAGAATTTATTACAGAAACAAGATTACATAAAGGTCTCCGACTCAATGCATCAGCAACCTTATTTTCCTTACCAGCAAGATACTTAATGTCAAAATCAAACTCGCTTAATAATTCAATCCAACGCTTCTGCCTGTTGTTAAGCAATGGCTGAGTGAAGATGTATTTTAGACTTTGATGATCTATTTTCAATTCAAACTTAAACCCTAACAATAGATGTCTCCAATGCTTAAGTGCATGCACAACAGCAAGCATTTCTAAATCATGAGTAGGATAGTTAAGTTCTAATTCGGTGAGGGGAGTAGCTATCTTAGAGAAATCCTTAAGATCTGCTCTTTCATATTGTGCCAACTCAAGAAAACTTCTAACATCCCTTACAGTCTTAGGAATCGGCCAATCAACTATTGTTTTTACTTTATCTTCATCTATAAGGATTCCTTCTTTTGATATTACTCTTCCTAGATACACAAGTTTATCCTTAGCAAAGAAACACTTACTCTTTTTCCCATACAATTTGTGTTGTCTAAGAGTTTGCAAAGTCTTCTTGAGATGTACCGCATGCTCCGAATCATCTTTAGAGTACACAAATATATCATCAAGGAAGACTAAGATGAATTCATCTAGGTAATCGTGAAAAATATTATTATCAAGCACATAAATGTGGCAGGAGCGTTTGTTAAACCAAAAGATACAGCCGTAAACTCATAGTGACCATATCATGTTCGAAAAGCCATCTTAGGAATATCCTCTGTTTTGATCCTAATTTGGAGATATCCAGATCTTAAGTCAATCTTTGTGAATACCGTCACTCCACTTAATTGACCTAATAAGTCATCTATGTGAGGGAGTGGATACTGTGAGGGAGTGGATACTTATTCTTAATTGTTCTTTTATTCAACCCCCTATAGTCAATGCATAATCTGTAAGAGCCGTCTTTTTCTTCTGAAATAAAATAGGCGCACCCCAAGGTGAGACACTCGGTTTTATTAAGCCTTTCTTCAAAAGATCATCTAATTGAATCTTAAGCTCCTTTAGTTCATCAATGTTAAATCTATAGGGTGCTCTAGAATATGGTTCACTCCCTGGATATAGATCAATGGCGTGGTCAATCTGCCTAGGTGGGGGTATACCAGGCAAGTCTTCTGGAAATACATCGGCATATTCTTTCAAGAGATTTCCTACGTAACCTGGAATATCTTCGTCATTACCTTCCTGATGCAGACTGTTCACATACACTACAAATGTTTTGCAGTCATCACGTATACCTCTAACTATCTGCATAACAGAAATAAGAGTAGGCTTAGGATTAAAGACATCACCTAGAATATGAATAGATTCATCATTTAGCTTCATAGTGATCGTTTTTTGTTCACAATTAATTGTCGCATCATTTTTAACTAACCAATCCATGCCTATGATTACATCACTCTGTTTCATCTCAATTACATGGAAGCTTCCAGAAAAGTGTCTATTAGAAAGAGTAAATTCAAGGTTTTCAACATATCCTTTCCTGTAGTGTAATCGTCCATTAGCCATCTCTACAGGTCTGGTTATCTGCATATTTAGGGCTATCCCTAGATTCTGTACCAATTTGAAAGATAGAAAACAATGGGTACTACCTGAATTGATCAAAAATCTGGTTTTATGCGCATAAATCATACCCGGAATCGTGATTACATAAACCTTTGGGAAAGAACTAACCACCATGCAACGTAAAGTAGAGTCAGCGCACTTACCCCCATCATCTGCTTCCTCCATAATTGTACCCTCCTCGATGATGTTTATCGCTTTTGATTGTGCGGGTCCAAAGACTGCCTTGTTCGGGCACTCATATGTTCGATGCCCTTGCTCCCCGCAATGAAAACACAGACCAAGTCTTTTTGCCCTCTCAATAAAATTAGGGTCTTGTTGCCACTCAATTGGTTGACGCCTCCTTTGATTTTCCACCGGCCGAGCAGGGTTCTTACCTTGGTCGTTAGAAGATGGAGTTTTCTTTGAATTGTTCATGTTCATTGCAAGAGGTCTTTGTGGCCTATGTCCCGTTGCAATGAATCTGCTTCTATTTGCCTTCTGCAAATTGAACTTCTCCATCTTCTCAAAGTTCTCAGCCATCGCAACAGCATCAAGAAAATCAATGCATCTAGATCCCTTAACTTGATAGCGAAGTTCCTCACGAAGCCCTTCAATAAATTTACTCTTTAGAGGATTACCACTAACCTCTAATGCATATTTATGAAGACGTAGGAACTTCTATTTGTACTCATCAACAGATAAGCTATGCTTGTCACTTTCGTGTTGTCGGAAATTGTAGAACTCCATCTTCTTCTCCATATGGTAGTGTGGAGAACAATAGCGTTTTTCAGCATGTTCTCTAAATTCCTTCCATAGAACAGAACAAGAACGCGTTCGAGTCTGCATATATGACTTCCACCATAGCTTCGCGATCCCACACAGATGCAGGATCCCAACTTTTGCCTTGGACTCTTCACTAAATTGTCGAAGGTCAAAGAAATCCTCTAGTTCTTCAATCCATGCCTCAAGATCTTTGCCACTCTTCTTCTCGCCATCAAAATCATTTAACTTTGCCTTCTTGAAGACTTGGTTAAGGGCAAACTCACCTGGTTCCATATCTTCAGAATTGCGTTTTTGTTTTTCGCGAGGTACACTAGATGTTCCCGCACCTTCATCTATTTCATCATTCAGCTTCACAAACAAATTTGTTGCTCCTTCTGCTTGCTTTCACCCTCGTTCTTTGCGCAATTCACCAAGAAGCTTCTGAATAAGCTCCTCTTGTTCACGAACCTTTTGTGTTAGACCTTCCATCGTTCCCGCGGATTGATTCTGCTCTGATACCACTTGTAGTGTTTCCTCAATCACAATCTATCCCCAATCACAATCTTTCGATTACTCATAAATAAGAGTGGAGAGAAGAATGCAGAGATTGCGCAAGGTAAAAGAAAATCTGATGCGGAAGAGTAGAACAAATATGACGTAGAGAAGGAAGAATTCTGATATTATAGATGTGAATCAATGGTTACAGTAGCTTTGGACAATAGCTTCTTGACGAAGCCTCTACCTCTCGACCACCCCCGAGCTATCACAATCGCATTCTCACTTGCACTCTCAATCACACTCTCACTCTCACTCTCACTCTCAATCACACTCTCAATCACAAGGTAATTCTCAGATTTCTATGTGTCCTCCATGTTGATGTGCAGGCCTTCTTACTTTTTTCCGTTTGATCGCAGCCGTGCTCCCCAAAGAAGTGTGCGATGCACCAAATTTAGAAAAATTCGAGTTTCTCCAAAACTTTCGCAAAAAGCCATGCGATCGTAGTGTACTTCCTTTCTTTAGCATACCTGTCAAAAATAGCAGAAAAACACCAAGAAGACATATCCGAAAACATACATAATTAGACATGGTGACACGTGTGTTGGTGCAAACAAGCCTACACACATTGGCTTGAACCCTTGGACTTATGGAAGACTAGCATGGATAAAGGTTTATCAAGGCTTCAATCAAAAGCAAGGCTCATGTGAACATATGCTTATATGTTCTTACTTGTTTACCCCTTGTAAAAGTCTAAGTGACTTGACATTTGTTTGTAACCACTTAAAGTCATCCACCTACCTCATTAGTCGAGGAAAATTTGATTGTTGAGATGGAGAGAATATCTCCCTACTTTTAGAGGAGAGATTCAAGGGAGCCTAACTTTGAATTTCAAATTCAAATGAAGACCAAACTCCTATAAAGGATGTACTGAAAAAGTCGCGGGTTGCACCTTCACTCTAGCTCACTTCCCGAGGCTAAATCTCTTTGTAATTCATTGTGTGTGAAGGTTACTCAATAGCCAACACCACAATACCTCATCTAGCTCTGCTTGGCAAGCTAATGAGATTGTACAAACACATATATCAATAGAAGTATACATTCATCATCTCTGTTTTGTCTGAGTCACCTACTTCAAGTCTGTCAACTTCAAAGAGGCATTGCTCTGGATCTACTGAACCAAATCAAGAGTTCTATAGCTCATTGGAACCAGCTTAAAGTCTACTACAAGCATACAAAATTTCAAAGGATTCCATTCAGCCATTTGGGAGAAAATCAAGTCGAGGTGTACACTGGTATTTGTCTGCAGAGTTCCTGAAAAGTCGGGAGTGATTATAATTTTGCTAAACTTATTTCTCAGTGCATAGTTAGTCAATTGAAGTGATTCCACTTGTGATTGGTAGCTTACTAAGGTACATTGTTACTCCTAAAAGGAATTGTTCCAATTTTAAGTGTGCTGGACACACTGAGTAAAAGTCTGAGCAGGTATCATTACAAGAATAGAAGGTTTTGCTTGATTTGTGAAGTACCAAGTTATCTGTTTTGATTTGGTCATTACCCAAATCATTTCCAAAGCACATATATGGTTTCTTTATGTCATTAGGAAGCTAAACTTGTGTACTAAGCATATCTGAAAAGAAAAGAGGGCAGGTGTGAAGCAGGATTTGCAGCACCAACTGATTTCCTGAGTGCATCCATCCATCACTCTCAACAGTGGTATCAGAGCAAAAGAAGGTAATCATGGGTGATGGTTTCCCTTCATTCATTGACAAATTGGACAGAAACAACTATCAAGCTTGGTCATTGAGAATGAAGACCTATCTACAAGGGAGAAGTCTATTTGGATACATATCAGGAGATGAGGAGTTGCCCTCATTCAAGACTAGAGGACTACCTACAAAGGATGAACATGAAAGACTTAACCAATGGTGTGCAAAGGATGCTTTGGCAAGGTCTTATCTCTTAAACTCTATATCTGATTTTCTTTTACCTCATGTAAGGAACTGTAAGACTTCCCAAGAGACTTGGGAAACCTTGTCAAATTACTTTTCTTCCAACACAAGGGCCAGGAAGAATCAATTATGGATAGAGTTCACAACACTTAGGAAGCAGCCCAAGCAATCAGTCTCAGATTATGTGACAAAGATCAAAGATGTGGCAGACCAACTAGCAAGCATTGGAGAGGAAATTGAAGAAGAGCAAATAGTCAGGCAAGTGACAAATGGACTCAAGGCAGATGATAAGTGGGAAAGTTTCACCACTGCAATGGACCTCTACATGGACATGCATACCCCTGATCTCACAACACTCATGGGCCAACTATTTACACATGAAGCAAAGTTCACCAAGGCTGGAGATCAATCAAAAGGTAATAACCCCTCTGCTCTCTTTACTGATAAGAAAGTTAAAGATAAAGGCAAGAAGAAACAGGATGAAGAAGGTTCTACCTCTCAAGCTAATTATGCAGGGAGAGGTAGGTCATCTAGAGGAAGAGGCAGAGGAGGTAAGTCAGGTAGGGGGAGACCCTACAACTCATCACCATGCAACATCTGTGGGTTGTCCAATCATACCACAGATGAATGCTACAAGAACTATAAAAACCAGAGAGGAAGAGGCTACTCAAGAGGTGGATACTCTCAAGGAAGAGGCAGATTCAACCACAATCAAAGCTACAATGGGTACAACAACCAATACAACAACAATTACAACAACAACCACAATGGAAGCTACCAAGGTGGATTCAGAAATAGAAGAGACTACAACAACTACACAGAGGAGCAAGATGACTCCTTATTGATCATGAATATGACCTCAAAGATAGGTACAAATGATGATCATTTATTTTACATTGACTCAGGATGTTCTAACCATGTAGCTGGCAATGTGGCATTGCTTTCTGATTTGGAAGAGCCCAAGGGCAAACATCAGGTACAAACAGGTGATGACACTAAACACTCTGTGGTCAAAATTGGAAATGTGAAGACATGTGATGGTAATCAGAACCTATTAAGCAGGGTACTCTATGTACCAACAATAACTAAGAATCTGATGAGTGTTGGTCAGATTGTGGAGAAAGGTTTGCAGGTCAGATTCACACAACATGGAGCATATGTGGAGGACCCAAAACAAGGATTTAGAAGGATAGCCAAAGGGGAGAAATCAGGTAGATTATTTACATTTGAGCTAGAAGATACAAAAAATATTGCTTTGTATAATTATAAGGATCAGACACTCTCAGAGTTAGAGATATGGCATAAAAGACTAGGGCACATAGGTGAAAGGACTATCAAGCAAATGTGCAGGGATCAGTGTGTGCTTGGGATACCTAATGTATCCAAGCAACACATGATTTACAAATGTGGATCATGTCAATTTGGTAAGTCTCACAGATTACCCTACTCAAGAAAAGGTTTCATGCATGAAGACTACCTAGACTTGGTACACACAGATGTTTGGGGACCTAACAAGGACCCTTCCATTTCTGGTTCAAGGTATTATGTGTCCTTCATTGATGACTATAGCAGATGGACCATTTTGTACTTTATGAAGCATAAAGATGAAGTGTTTAATTGTTTCAAAAGGTATCTTGCACTTGTTGAGAATCAAACAGGTAGAAGCTTGAAGAGGCTAAGGTCAGATGGTGGAGGAGAATACTTCTCCAATGAGTTTGAAGATTTCTTGCAGGAAAGAGGCATCAAGAGAGAGATCACTACAAGGTACTCACCAGAACAAAATGGGGTAGCAGAAAGAAGGAATAGACTTATAGTGGAAACAGCTAGGTCTATGCTCAATGAGAAAAAGTTGCCAAATTACCTATGGGCAGAGAGTGTGTCCACTGCCACCTATCTCATCAATAGGTTGCCATCCAAATCACTTGATGGCATGACACCATATGAAGCATGGCATGGTAAGAGACCCTCTCTAGATCATTGCAAAATCTTTGGATGTGTAGCATATGTGCATATTCCCTCACAGGTAAGAGGAAAGCTAGACCCAAAGGCAGAGAAATGTATCTTCATTGGTTATGATTTGAACCAAAAAGGATACAGATTTTACAACCCCACAAACAAAGGGTTCAAGGTAAGCAGAGATGTCATATTTGATGAGAATGACTCATGGTATGAGAATGAATGCAGGAAAGTGAGTCTACCTTATGACATGGAGGAAGATTTTCCAAAACTCACCAAGGAAGAGCCAACTCAGCAAGAAGATTCAAGCTCAGATGATGATACCATCAACCTTGAAGAGTTCAAGGCTTGGAAGTCCAAAGGAAAGATGAAAATGAAGCAATTGGAGGACAAGGCAGAGACTTCTACTCAAGCTATGAGAAGATCTCAGAGAGAGAAGAAGAAACCTATCAGATTTGGGTATGACACATCACTTGTAACTAAACATTCTGTATATCTTGCAAAAGACTTGTTGAATGAAGAACCAGGTACCTATGAAGAAGCAATTACAAAGCCAGAATGGAGAGAAGCCATGGATGAGGAGATAGAAGCCCTCCAAGAGAGTGATACTTGGGACTTGGTACCCAAGAAGGATACTATGAAGGTAATAGGATCCAGATGGATCTACAAATTGAAGAAGAATTCAGATGGAACTATTAACAGGTACAAAGCTAGGTTGGTAGCCAAGGGTTTTGCACAAACCCAAGGCATTGATTATGAGGAGACATTTTCTCCTGTGGCCAAGATGCCAACTATCAGAATATTGGTGAGTGTAGCTGCATCCAAGAATTGGAACATGTATCAATTGGATGTGAAGAATGCATTCCTAAATGGATGGATATCTGAAGAAGTCTACATGTCACAACCACCTGGCTATGAAGATCCAAGAAAGGTACATTATGTTTGTAAATTGAAGAAGGCTCTGTATGGTTTGAAGCAGGCACCTAGAGCATGGAACTACAGATTGACCACCTACCTCCAAGACCAAGGATTTGTGATGAGCAAAGTAGACACTTCTCTATTCATAAAGAGAAGTAGTACAGAGGTAATCTACTTATGTGTCTATGTTGATGACATCATCATTACAGGTAATGATGTCAATGGGATTAGACACATTAAGGGTCAGATGATGAAAGAATTCAAGATTAGTGATCTTGGATTACTAAAATATTTTCTAGGTCTTGAATTGATCTACACAAACTCAGGTATATACATTACTCAAAAGAAGTATGTACAGGATATGGTCAAGAAGTTTGGTTTGCAGGATGCTAAGGTATCTACTACTCCAATGGAGGTTAACCAAAAGCTTAGTGCTCATGAAGGAGAAGAACTCAAAGACATTACAGGATATCAAAGTATAGTGGGTAGTTTGAACTATGCTACCTTGACAAGAATTGACATAGCATATGGAGTAAGTGTGCTTAGTCAATTCATGCACAAACCTAGAGTACCTCACCTAGAGGCAGCCAAGAAGATCTTGAAGTACCTCAAGGGAACTCAAAGTCATGGTTTGTATTTTCCTTACACATCAGACATTGATATTAAAGTCTACTCAGATGCAGATTGGGCAGGATGCAAGGATGATAGGAGGAGCACCTCAGGGTACATTTGTTTTGCAGGAGATAAGCCTATCTCTTGGTCAGCTAAGAAGCAACCTACAGTGGCATTGTCATCCACTGAAGCAGAGTATAGAGGTCTTGCAAATGCTACTCAAGAAGCTATATGGTTGAAGCTTCTTTATACAGAGTTAGGTCTATTCACAAGACCACCTATTATATTTGGAGATAACACTAGCTCTCTTCACCTTGCAGCAAATCCAATTTATCATGCCAGAACCAAACACATAGAGGTTCATTACCACTATGTGAGAGAGAAATTGTTAAGTAAAGAGATTCAATTGACATATGTTTCTACTAATATGCAATGTGCAGATTTACTTACCAAGGCATTGGATGGAAACAAGCTAGGAAGATTCAAATCTATGATTGGATTGCAGGAAGTAATTGAAGAATGAAGAAGAAGACTTAAGCCAAAGTGTTTGGCTTGAGGGGGAGCTGTTGGTGCAAACAAGCCTACACACATTGGCTTGAACCCTTGGACTTATGGAAGACTAGCATGGATAAAGGTTTATCAAGGCTTCAATCAAAAGCAAGGCTCATGTGAACATATGCTTATATGTTCTTACTTGTTTACCCCTTGTAAAAGTCTAAGTGACTTGACATTTGTTTGTAACCACTTAAAGTCATCCACCTACCTCATTAGTCGAGGAAAATTTGATTGTTGAGATGGAGAGAATATCTCCCTACTTTTAGAGGAGAGATTCAAGGGAGCCTAACTTTGAATTTCAAATTCAAATGAAGACCAAACTCCTATAAAGGATGTACTGAAAAAGTCGCGGGTTGCACCTTCACTCTAGCTCACTTCCCGAGGCTAAATCTCTTTGTAATTCATTGTGTGTGAAGGTTACTCAATAGCCAACACCACAATACCTCATCTAGCTCTGCTTGGCAAGCTAATGAGATTGTACAAACACATATATCAATAGAAGTATACATTCATCATCTCTGTTTTGTCTGAGTCACCTACTTCAAGTCTGTCAACTTCAAAGAGGCATTGCTCTGGATCTACTGAACCAAATCAAGAATTCTATAGCTCATTGGAACCAGCTTAAAGTCTACTACAAGCATACAAAATTTCAAAGGATTCCATTCAGCCATTTGGGAGAAAATCAAGTCGAGGTGTACACTGGTATTTGTCTGCAGAGTTCCTGAAAAGTCGGGAGTGATTATAATTTTGCTAAACTTATTTCTCAGTGCATAGTTAGTCAATTGAAGTGATTCCACTTGTGATTGGTAGCTTACTAAGGTACATTGTTACTCCTAAAAGGAATTGTTCCAATTTTAAGTGTGCTGGACACACTGAGTAAAAGTCTGAGCAGGTATCATTACAGGAATAGAAGGTTTTGCTTGATTTGTGAAGTACCAAGTTATCTGTTTTGATTTGGTCATTACCCAAATCATTTCCAAAGCACATATATGGTTTCTTTATGTCATTAGGAAGCTAAACTTGTGTACTAAGCATATCTGAAAAGAAAAGAGGGCAGGTGTGAAGCAGGATTTGCAGCACCAACTGATTTCCTGAGTGCATCCATCCATCACTCTCAACAACGTGAGCATGAGAATCACGGATTCGAATAGAATTAAACAAGCCTTCATTTTTTTTTTGAAGTTTTGGAAAAAACGGCACTTTTCAAAGCACTGTAACTCAAAAACAATGATGAATTAGGTTAAGCTTGTGAGAGACACTTTTATTCAATTTTTTGATCTGCACAATAGTGTTAGAGACGTCCGAGGTCCAAAACCACCTCCAAATGCCACTTTTGAGCCCTGCAAGGTTTAAAATTCTAGAGAGAGTAAAATCAAGGCATTTTCTTACAATGAACTAAACGTAGGACCCTGAACGAGGTACTTAGAACATGATTCACAAAAATCTCACACGTGCACTTTTATTCTCTTCTACTTGCTCTACCTTTCCCTCATACAGAGTTTTCCTTAATTCTTTCATCTTCACCTTCAAATCCTACTGGAAAACATGATGCAATTAAGGTCTAGAGAGAGAATATGAAACTTGTCAACCCAAAATTTTTCCTACGTGCATAAAATGACCTAATTATTCGTTCTAAGCATTATCCCCACAATGAAATTTATAAAGTTCAAAATGAAATATTTCACTAGAAAAGAGGCCTATTACAATTCTTTCCCCCCTTTAAGAACTCTATCCTCAGAGTTGGAAAGAAGGATAATGTGTTAGAAAGTCATCTAAATTCACCCAACTCGAATCTTCTACTAGGTATCAATGCCGTTTCACCAAAATTTCTACTATAGATCTATTTCTAAGAAATCTTTCCTTCCTATCTAATATTATTTCCGGTTGAAGCTCAAAAGAGCCATCGTCTTTCAGCTTATAATTGTCCTGCAAAACATGAGCAACATTAGACACATATCTTTTAAGTAAGCTGACATGAAATACAGGATGCGCATTTAGATATTTAGGTAATTCCAGCAAATAAGCAAGAGATCCGATCATTTTCAAAACTTTAAAAGGGCCTGCATATCGAGGAGAAAGTCTATGATCCTTCCCTAGCAACAAGTTAGATCGGTGAGGATTAACTTTAAGAAATACCATATCATCAACTTGGAATTCAAGTGGTCTTCTCTTTAAATCATAGAACTTCTTTTGTCTTTTTTGAGTTTCTCTTATATGTTTCTTAATTTTTCCAAGTTCTTCATCCATCTTATCAAGCATTTCTTTGGATACTTCTACTTTATTTGGAAAACCCAAAAACGAAGGTGGAGTCAAACAATTATAAGCATACATAGCTTCAAACGGAGTCATTTTTATAGATGCATGCCATGCACTATTGTATGCAAACTCAACCAAGGGTAAATATTCACTCCAATTATCCTGCTTTTCATTCACATACATACGCAACATATCCTCAACTACCCTGTTAACCCTCTCGGTTTCCCCATCAGTTTGTGGATGGAAAGCTGTACTCATACGAAGTTGAGTTCCAATGGATTCAAATGTCGCTTTCCAAAAGTTTGACGTAAATCTAGAATCTCTATCAGAAATTATGCTTTTAGGCATTCCATGCAATCGAAATATTTCTTTTACAAAGATTCTTGCAACATTCAAAGCAATATCAGTCTTTTTCATAGGAAAGAAGTGTGCCATCTTGGTAAGCCGATCGACTACAACAAATATGGTATCATGCTTTCTTTTGGTCATAGGTAGCTTAGTGATAAAGTCCATAGAAATAGACTCCCACTTCTGATTTGGAACATCCAAAGGTTGAAGCATTCCTGGCATCCTCTTAAACTCAGATTTCACCTGTTGGCACTTCAAACATTCATTTACATATTTTCTAATATCCCACTTCATACACGGCCAAAAGTAAGAATACTTTGTTTTAACATATGTCCTTGAATAACCTGGATGTGCAGAAAAAGGTGCATCATGACAATCATGCAGTATTTTAACTTTTAGTGGAGATTCAGAAGATAAGCATAGCCGATTGTTACAATACAATGTTCCATTCTACAAATGAAATTTTTCCTCATACGTCGATCCCCTGTTCACATTCAAAGCATTCAAAATAGGTGCATAAAAAGGATCTTGTTTTATCTCTTCTTGAATTTGATTGAGAAAATCAGAATTTATTACAGAAACAAGATTACACAAAGGTCTCCGACTCAATGCATCAGCAACCTTATTTTCCTTACCAGCAAGATACTTAATGTCAAAATCATA
Organism: Ceratopteris richardii; assembly: GCA_020310875.1. Classification (NCBI taxonomy): domain Eukaryota; kingdom Viridiplantae; phylum Streptophyta; class Polypodiopsida; order Polypodiales; family Pteridaceae; genus Ceratopteris; species Ceratopteris richardii. The sequence continues at coordinate 21,639,595 of CM035410.1, forward strand.
CTCGCTTAATAATTCAATCCAACGCTTCTGCCTGTTGTTAAGCAATGGTTGAGTGAAGATGTATTTTAGACTTTGATGATCTGTTTTCAATTCAAACTTAAACCCTAACAATAGATGTCTCCAATGCTTAAGTGCATGCACAACAGCAAGCATTTCTAAATCATGAGTAGGATAGTTAAGTTCATGCTTTCTTAGTTTTCTGGACTCATATGCGACCACCCTGCCATCCTGTGAAATAACACATCCTATCTGACTACCACTTGCATCACATGCAACCACAAAAGGCTTTCCCAATTCTGGTATTTTCAAAACACAATTCTCAACGACTTTTTGTTTCAATGTTTCAAATGATTTTTGACAGGCATCACTCCACGCAAATCCTACATTCTTTTTAGTTAATTTTGTGAGGGGAGTAGCTATCTTAGAGAAATCCTTAATATGTGCTCTCTCATATTGTGCCAACCCAAGAAAACTTCTAACATCCCTTACAGTCTTAAGAATCGGCCAATCAACTATTGTTTTTACTTTATCTTCATCTATAAGGATTCCTTCTTTTGATATTACTCTTCCTAGATACACAAGTTTATCCTTAGCAAAGAAACACTTACTCTTTTTCCCATACAATTTGTGTTCTCTAAGAGTTTGGAAAGTCTTCTTGAGATGTACGGCATGCTCTGAATCATCTTTAGAGTACACAAATATATCATCAAGGAAGACTAAGATGAATTCATCTAGGTAATCGTGAAAAATATTATTCATGAAGCACATAAATGTGGCAGGAGCGTTTGTTAAACCAAAAGATAGAACCGTAAACTCATAGTTACCATATCGTGTTCGAAAGCCGTCTTAGGAATATCCTCTGTTTTGATCCTAATTTGGTGATATCTAGATCTTAAGTCAATCTTTGTGAATACGGTCGCTCCACTTAATTGACCTAATAAGTCATCTACGTGAGGGAGTGGATACTTATTCTTAATTGTGCTTTTATTCAACGCCCTATAGACAATGCATAATCTATAAGAGCCATCTTTCTTCTTCTGAAATAAAACAGGCGCACCCCAAGGTGAGACACTCGGTTTTATTAAGCCTTTCTTCAAAAGATCATCTAATTGAATCTTAAGCTCCTTTAGTTCATCAATGTGAAATCTATAGGGTGCTCTAGAATATGATTCACTCCCTGGAGTGGTCGATCTGCCTAGGTGGGGGTATACCAGGCAAGTCTTCTAGAAATACATCGGCATATTCTTTCAAGAGATTTCCTACGTAATCTGGAATATCTTCGTCATTACCTTCCTGATGCAGATTGTTCACATAGACTACAAATGTTTTGCAGCCATCACGTATACCTCTAACTATCTGCATAGCAGAAATAAGAGTAGGCTTAGGATTAAAGACATCACCTAGAATATGAATAGATTCATCATTTAGCTTCACAGTGATCGTTTTTTGTTCACAATTAATTATCACAGCATTTTTAACTAACCAATCCATGCCTATGATTACATTACTTTGATTCATCTCAATTACATGGAAGCTTCCAGAAAAGTGTCTATTAGAAAGAGTAAATTCAAGGTTTTCAACATATCCTTTCGTGTAGTGTAATCGTCCATTGGCCATCTCTACACGTCTGGTTATCTGCATATTTAGGGTATCCCTAGATTCTGTACCAATTTGAAAGATAGAAAACAATGGGTACTACCTGAATTGATCAAAAATTTGGTTTTATGCGCAGAAATCATACCCGGAATCGTGATTACAGAAACCTTTGGGAAAGAACTAACCACCATGCAACATAAAGTAGAGTCAGTGCACTTACCCCCATCATCTGCTTCCTCAATAATTGTACCCTCCTCGATGATGTTTATCGCTTTTGATTGTGCAGGTCGAAAGACTGCCTTGTTTGGGCACTCATATGTCCAATGCCCTTGCTCCACGCAACGAAAACACAGACCAAGTCTTTTTGCCCTCTCAATAAAATTAGGGTCTTGTTGCCGCTCAATTGGTTGATGCCTCCTTTGATTTTCCACCGGCCGAGCAGGGTTCTTACCTTGGTCGTTAGAAGATGGAGTTTTCTTTGAATTGTTCATGTTCATTGCAACAGGTCTTTGTGGCCTATGTCCCGTTGCAATGAATCTGCTTCTATTTGCTTTCTGCAAATTGAACTTCTCCATCTTCTCAAAGTTCTCAGCCATCGCAACAACATCAAGAGAATAAATGCATCCAGATACCTTAACTTGATAGCGAAGTTCCTCACGAAGCCCTTCGATAAATTTACTCTTTAGAGCATTACCACTAACCTCTAATGCATATTTATGAAGACGTAGGAACTTCTCTTTGTACTCATCAACAGATAAACTATGCTTGTCACTTTCGTGTTGTCGGAAATTGTAGAACTCCATCTTCTTCTCCATATGGTAGTGTGGAGAACAATAGCATTTTTCAGCTTGTTCTCTAAATTCCTTCCATAGAACAGGACCAGAACACGTTCGAGTCTGCATATATGACTTCCACCATAGCTTCGCGATCCCACGCAGATGGAGGATCCCAACTTTTGCCTTGGACTCTTCACTAAATTGTCGAATGTCAAAGAAATCCTCTAGTTCTTCAATCCATGCCTCAAGATCTTCGCCACTCTTCTTCTCGCCATCAAAATCATTTAACTTTGCCTTCTTGAAGACTTGGTTAAGGGCCAACTAACCTCGTTCCATATCTTCATAATTGCGTTTTTGTTTTTCGCGAAATACACTAGATGTTCCCGCACCTTCATCTATTTCATCGTTCAGCTCCACAAACAAATTTGTAGCTCCTTCTAGTTGCTTTCCCCCTCGTTCTTTGCGCAATTCACCAAGAAGCTTCTGAATAAGCTCCTCTTGTTCACGAACCTTTTGTGTTAGACCTTCCATCGTTCTTGCGGATTGATTCTGCTCTGATACCACTTGTCGCGTTTCCTCAATCACAATATATCCCCAATCACAATCTTTCGATTACTCAGAAATAACAGTGGAGAGAAGAATGCAGAGATTGCACAAGGTAAAAGAAAATCTGATGTGGAAGAGTAGAACAAATATGACGCAGAGAAGGAAGAATTCTGATATTATAGATGTGAATCAATGGTTACAGTAGCTTTGGACAATAGCTTCTTGACGAAGCCTCTACCTCTCGACCACCCCCGAGCTATCACAATCGCATTCTCACTCGCACTCTCAATCACACTCTCACTCTCACTCTCACTCTCAATCACACTCTCAATCACAAGGTAATTCTCAGATTTCTGTGTGTCCTCCGTGTTGATGCGCATGCCTTCTTATCTTTTTCCGTTTGATTGTAGCCGTGCTCCCCAAAGAAGTGTGCGATCCACCAAATTTAGAAAAAGTCGAGTTTCTCCAAAACTTTTGCAAAAAGCCATGCGATCGTAGTGTACTTCCTTTCTTTAGCATACCTATCAGAAATAGCAGAAAAACACCAAGAAGACATATCCGAAAACATACATAATTAGACATGGTGACACGTGAGCATGAGAATCACGGATTCGAATAGAATTACACAAGCCCTCGTTTTTTTTTTTTGAAGTGTTTGAAAAAACGGCACTTTTCAAATCCCTGTAACTCAAAAACAATGAGGAATTAGGTTAAGCTTGTGAGAGACACTTTTATTCAATTTTTCCATTTGCACAATATTGTTATAGACGTCCGAGGTCCAAATCCACCTCCAAATGCCACTTTTGATGCCTGCAAGGTTTAAAATTCTAGAGAGAGTAAAATCAAGGCATTTTCTTACAATGAACTAAACGTAGGACCCTGAACGAGGTACTTAGAACATGATTCACATAAATCTCACACGGGCACTTTTATTCTCTTCTACTTGCTCTACCTTTCCCTCATACAGAGTTTTCCTTAATTCTTTCATCTTCACCTTCAAAATCCCACTGGAAAACATGATGCAATTAAGGTCTAGAGAGAGAATATGAAACTTGTCAACCCAAAATTTTTCCTACATGCATAAAATGACCTAATTATTCGTTCTAAGCATTATCCCCACAAAGAAATTTAGAAAGTTCAAAATGAATTATTTCACTAGAAAAGAGGCCTATTAAAATTCTTCCCCCCTTTAAGAACTCTGTCCTCAGAGTTGGAAAAAAGGATAATGTGTTAGAAAGTCATCTAAATTCACCCAACTCGAATCTTCTACTAGGTATGAATGCCATTTCACCAAAATTTCTACTATAGTTCTATTTCTAAGAAATCTTTCCTTCCTATCTAATATTATTTCCAGTTGAAGCTCAAAAGAGCCATCGTCTTTCAGCTTATAATTGTCCTACAAAACATGAGCAACATTAGGCACATATCTTTTAAGTAAGCTGACATGAAATACATGATGCACATTTAGATATTTAGGTAATTCCAGCAAATAAGCAAGACATCCGATCTTTTTCAAAACTTTAAAAGGGCCTGCATATCGAGGAGAAAGTCTATGATCCTTCCCTAGCAACAAGTTAGATCGGTGAGGATTAACTTTAAGAAATACCATATCATCAACTTGGAATTCAAGTGGTCTTCTCTTTAAATCATAGAACTTCTTTTGTCTTTTCTGAGCTTCTCTTATATGTTTCTTAATTTTTCCAAGTTCTTCATCCATCTTATCAAGCATTTCTTTGGATACTTCTACTTTATTTGGAAAACCCAAAAACGAAGGTGGAATCAAACAATTATAAGCATACATAGCTTCAAACGGAGTCATTTTTATAGATGCGTGCCATGCACTATTGTATGCAAACTCAACCAAGGGTAAATATTCACTCCAATTATCCTGCTTTTCATTCACATACATACGCAACATATCCTCAACTACCCTGTTAACCCTCTCGGTTTCCCCATCAGTTTGTAGATGGAAAGTTGTACTCATACGAAGTTGAGTTCCAATGGATTCAAATGTCGCTTTCCAGAAGTTTGACGTAAATCTAGAATCTCTATCAGAAATTATGCTTTTAGGCATTCCATGCAATCGAAATATTTCTTTTACAAAGATTCTTGCAACATTCAAAGCAGTATCAGTCTTTTTCATAGGAAAGAAGTGTGCCATCTTGGTAAGCCGATCGACTACAACAAATATGGTATCATGCTTACTTCTGGTCATACTAGGTAGCTTAGTGATAAAGTCCATAGAAATAGACTCCCACTTCTGATTTGGAACATACAAAGGTTGAAGCATTCCTGGCACCCTCTTAAACTCAGATTTCACCAGTTTGCACTTCAAACATTCATTTACATATTTTCTAATATCCCGCTTCATACACAACCAAAAGTAAGAATACTTTGTTTTAACATATGTCCTTGAATAACTTGGATGTGCAGAAAAAGGTGCATCATGACAATCATGCAGTATTTTAACTTTTAGTGGAGATTCAGAAGATAAGCATAGCCGATTGTTACAATACAGTGTTCCATTCTGCAAATGAAATTTTTCCTCATACGTCGATCCCCTGTTCGCATTCAAAGCATTCAAAATAGATGCATAAAAAGGATCCTGTTTTATCTCTTCTTGAATTTGATTGAGAAAATCAGAATTTATTACAGAAACAAGATTACACAATGGTCTTCGACTCAATGCATCAGCAACCTTATTTTCCTTACCAGCAAGATACTTAATGTCAAAATCATACTCGCTTAATAATTCAATCCAACGCTTCTGCCTGTTGTTAAGCAATGGTTGAGTGAAGATGTATTTTAGACTTTGATGATCTGTTTTCAATTCAAACTTAAACCCTAACAATAGATGTCCCCAATGCTTAAGTGCATGCACAACAGCAAGCATTTCTAAATCATGAGTATGATAGTTATGTTCATGCTTTCTTAGTTTTCTAGACTCATATGCGACCACCCTGCCATCCTGTGAAATAACACATCCTATCTGACTACCACTTGCATCACATGCAACCACAAAAGGCTTTCCCATTTCTGGTATTTTCAAAACACAATTCTCAACGACTTTTTGTTTCAATGTTTCAAATGATTTTTGACAGGCATCACTCCACGCAAATCTTCTTTTTAGTTAATTCGGTGAGGGGAGTAGCTATCTTAGAGAAATCCTTAATATGTGCTCTTTCATAATGTGCCAACCCAAGAAAACTTCTAACATCCCTTACAGTCTTAGGAATCGGCCAATCAACTATTGTTTTTACTTTATCTTCATCTATAATGATTCCTTCTTTTGATATTACTCTTCCTAGATACACAAGTTTATCCTTAGCAAAGAAACACTTACTCTTTTTCCCATACAATTTGTGTTCTCTAAGAGTTTGCAAAGTCTTCTTGAGATGTACCGCAGGCTCCGAATCATCTTTAGAGTACACAAATATATCATCAAGGAAGACTAATATGAATTCATCTAGGTAATCGTGAAAAATATTATTCATCAAGCACATCAATGTGGCAGGAGCATTTGTTAAACCAAAAGATACAACCGTAAACTCATAGTGACCATATCGTGTTCGAAAAGCCGTCTTAGGAATATCCTCTGTTTTGATCCTAATTTGGTGATATCCAGATCTTAAGTCAATCTTTGTGAATACGGTCGCTCCACTTAATTGACCTAATAAGTCATCTATGTGAGGGAGTGGATACTTATTCTTAATTGTTCTGTTATTCAACCCCCTATAGTCAACGTATAATCTGTAAGAGCCGTCTTTCTTCTTTTGAAATAAAACAGGCGCACCCAGGTGAGACACTCGGTTTTATTAAGCCTTTCTTCAAAACATCATCTAATTGAATCTTAAGCTCCTTTAGTTCATCAATGTTAAATCTATAGGGTGCTCTAGAATATGGTTCACTCCCTGGATATAGGTCAATGGCGTGGTCAATCTGCCTAGGTGGGGGTATACCAGGCAAGTCTTCTAGAAATACATCGGCATATTCTTTCAAGAGATTTCCTAAGTAATGTGGAATATCTTCGTCATTACCTTCTTGATGTAGATTGTTCACATACACTACAAATGTTTTGCAGCCATCACGTATACCTCTAACTATCTGTATAGCAAAAATAAGAGTAGGCTTAGGATTAAAGACATCACCTAGAATATGAATAGATTCATCATTTAGCTTCACAGTGATCGTTTTTTGTTCACAATTAATTGTCACAACATTTTTAACTAACCAATCCATGCCTATGATTACATCACTCTGTTTCATCTCAATTACATGGAAGCTTTCAGAAAAGCATCTATTAGAAAGAGTAAATTCAAGGTTTTCAACATATCCTTTCGTGTAGTGTAATCGTCCATTGGCCATCTCTACACGTCTGGTTATCTGCATATTTAGGGCTATCCCTAGATTCTGTACCAATTGATAGAAAACAATGGGTACTACCTGAATTGATCAAAAATCTGGTTTTATGCATAGAAATGATACTCCGAATCGTGATAACAGAAACCTTTGGGAAAGAACTAACCACCATGCCACATAAAGTAGAGTCAGGGCACTTACCCCCATCATCTGCTTCCTCAATGATTGTACCCTCCTCGATGATGTTTATCGCTTTTGATTGTGCGGGTCGAAAGACTGCCTTGTTCGGGCACGCATATGTCTGATGCCCTTGCTCCCCGCAACGAAAACACAGAACAAGTCTTTTTGCCCTCTCAATAAAATTAGGGTCTTGTTGCCACTCAATTGGTTGCCGCCTCCTTTGATTTTCCACCGGCCGAGCAGTGTTCTTACCTTGGTCGTTAGAAGATGGAGTTTTCTTTGAATTGTTCATGTTCATTGCAACAGGTCTTTGTGGCCTATGTCCTGTTGCAATGGATCTGCTTCTATTTGCCTTCTGCAAATTGATCTTCTCCATCTTCTCAAAGTTCTCAGCCATCGCAATAGCATCAAGAAAATCAATGCATCCATATCCCTTAACTTGATAGCGAAGTTCCTCACGAAGCCCTTCAATAAATTTACTCTTTAGAGCATTACCTGTTGTTGGCATACAAAGCAACAAAGGAGTCATGCACAATACGGCAACAAGGCCAGATTATTTTTTCCCATAGATTATGTACAACTCAAGTGATTTTAATCACTACACAAACATTGTAAATCCCGTTTTTGGTAGAATAGACTCCATTTTGTGCAAGCCGAGGAGTCCTCGAGCTTGAGGAGTATTAGAAGTACCATCGTACCAATTTTCATAATTTTTAGACTTCGTTTGAGCCCTCAAATAAGCCCTGGAACCTAATTTTTAACTAGGCCGGACACTAGGTCTGGACAGGGCCAAAACTAGTCAAAAACTATAAAAAGAGCTAGAGAGCTCATTTTTGGGGTTAGATTGTAACTGAAACAAACTTGTAAGAGCTTTTGAAAGTAATCTAAAGAACTCCATTGATTCTCTCTCTTTGTCTTGCCGTGTGTGCGCGTGTGTGTGCATGTGTGTGCATGCTTGTGTGCTTCTCACTCACGCACTTGTGCCGCCACTTGCTCGAGGTCTTCATACCATCCTCACGTCTTCCCGGATTGACATTAAAGGAGGTGCTACTCATCACTGAGCTACACCAAATTTTGGCGCCGTTGCCGGGGATCGAGCTTTGAGGACGAGCGTGTGATGGTAAGACGTAGAGTTGACGCGTTGGAGTTGTAGGTATTTTCTTCACTCTCATCGATTTTCTTTTACTTTCTTCACCATCTTCATCACCATCATCATCATCACCATCTCCCACGTCCATCTCCATCATCGCGAAAATTTCAGTTTTTTGACTATATCCCCACCTCCACCTCATTTCCCTCATTTCACTTGTGAGAGAGAGCGAGAGAGCGAATTTGCATGTGCTGTTTTTGCATGTTTTCTGAGCTATTTTGCAGGTTTTTGCTGTATCATCATCCCCAGCAGTGTGCGCAGGTACGACAGGCTCTGCACAGGTCCCGGGACGACAACCTCTGTCTATCGCGACAGACAGAAAATCTTAAAAATTTGTGAATGCATGATTAGCACTGTAACCTACACCTTGAGGGCACTCTAGAACATTAGAAGTTTTTCAAAAATTTGAGTTTTTTCAGTCTATCGCGACAGACACCGACTATCGCGACAGACACTGTCTATCACGACAGACACCGTCTATCGCGACAGACAAAGACCCACGACAGACAGCGTCTATCGCGACAGACACCGTCTATCGCGACAGACAGAATTTCACGACAGATAGACACCGTCTATCGCGACAGACACCGTCTATCGCGACAGACATCGTCTATCGCGACAGACAGAAATCTACGATAGACACCGTCTATCGCGACAGACACCGTCTATCGCGACAGACACCGTCTATCGCGACAGACAGAAATCTACGATAGACACCGTCTATCGCGACAGACACCGTCTATCGCGACAGACAGAAATCTACGATAGACACCGTCTATCGCGACAGACACCGTCTATCGCGACAGACAGCCCCCACGATAGATTGTGTCTATTGCGACAGACACTGTCTATCGCGATAGACAGACATTTTCGGCAAAAAATTAAGGGGTAAATTTTTGGGAATTTAGGCTAAAATTTTGGGTATATTTGCACTCTCAAGTACTCATGTACTTACAAAGGCCTTAGAAAATGCATTAAAACCCTTGAAAGGATCTGTTTGTCTAGTAACCCCCTAAACCCTGAACGGTCATAACTTTTTCATATGAAATCCATTTTCTGAGCTCTAGGGCTTGTCGGAAAGCTCGTGACGTATACTACACGCCCTCAACTGTTTTTTATAAGAATAACGCGTTGATTTTCAAATAGGATATTTGGAAGTCGACACACTGAGGGGTAGGAACACCAAGGGAGCTCCAGAGGAAATTTCTAGCAATACAAAAGGGGGAACAAGGGTCATCAAAAAAGTGTCTGAAATAAATTGTCTGTCAATTGAAAGGTCTACTTGGAGCTAATCTTGGGATTTATGCAGGCCTATTGAGAAGCAATTGGGAGTATCCAAGCAAGGGTGTTACGCAAGCTTGAGAATCAACTTCTCGAGCACTAAAGAGCAAGGTTCGGCAAGAAAGGTCGGAATATTCTCAACTCCTCTTCGTCAATTCCTAGCTTAGGCTAAGAACGATTAGAAGTAGGAGTAAGTCAGGGCGACGATAGGCCACTATCAAGTTGAAGACTACCTAAAAACTCAAGTTCAAGCTAAAAACTTAATCTCTGTACTGTCGACAACATAAAGGAAAGAACCTAACGTGGAACGATCAACCTGAAAGTACGAAAAACATTCAAGTATTCCTGACGACGTAATAGCAGACAAGACTTTAAACACGAGGAATAACTAAAAAGAATCAAGTGACTGGTACCAGTTGATTGGCAACGAGGTTGTACTCTGGGCAAAGAAGTGGGCTACTTAGATAGGCATATGAACCTTAGATCAGGACGACATCTAGTAAGGGAGAGACAAAGCCTTAGATCTTCAGAGGCTAGTGTTAACCACACTGCTAGGTCTTGGGCCCAGCAGTTGAGCCACCACTCTCATTACTCTAGCTCTGATACCAGTGAATCAGGGATGTCTCAAGGTATGGACAGACCTACGGGAAGTTCAGGTGTGCCTTACTTGTACAGGGTAGAAGGCCCTTACAAAACACAGTTGGGATACCTTAGGACCAACCGATTAGGTGCTAGCATCTATGAGGACGGCCTAGGAAGATCTGTGGTCCAGATTAAAAACCCTGACCAATCTATAGGACTAGAGCACCCAGCTGTCAAGTTTGAAAACGGTGCATACCTGGACAAGGAAGGAACCATATACGTAGTCACCAGTCATCCAGATAGGACAGATGAATTTGGAAATGTAATCTCAGAAGCGGACTTAGGTGACTTGGAACAAGGAAACATAGGTGTAGAACCTAGAACCCCCCGAGGCAAATCTGTTCTCACTAGGATTATCACACCTGAGTGGGTTCCCCAAGATAACAAGTGCATAGATTTGCTTCTCAATCGAGAAACTGACGAAGCCTTTTGGAGGTATAAACCGGATCACCCAACTGATATAGGAAACATCATGATCCATGAGTTTAAGGATCCGGATAGCCCAGGTAGAGTGACCTACTTAGATCACACTTCGGAACGGATCTTTGTGGTGACAGAAAATGATAGGCATGCTTACACTTGGAAGGGTGAATTCATTTTCCCCCAACCAAGATCAAATGTGTCCTATGGCCACCCTGGGGCTGGAACATCTCAAGCTCATGGTATGCAAAGAGACAGAAGTAGGGATAGACCAGAAGTAAATTTTGCCAACCCAGTGGGCAGAGAAAGAACGAGAACGGAGACGAATAGGGTAGAACCTGAGATGCTCAGAGCCCACAGGAACCAAAGAAATGTAGATGGATTCCCTCTGCCGAGGCCTAGAGAGCACACAAGAACTTTGAGACCCACCCAGCTAGTTAAGTCCATGAAGAATTACTTTGACGGCACAGGAGATCCCTATGATCATGTGGCGGAGTTCAAGCAAGTCTTGAGAGCTGAACAAGTGGAAGATCTGTTCACGCAGTACAATGCCTTCGGTCTAACCCTTAGGAACACAGCACTTACATGGTTTCAGCCATTAGATGAGCGTCAGTTCAGGAGCATAGACCAACTCCTAGAGGCATTCATTGTAGAGTTCTCTAAGAGCGGCATAAGACACAATACCTCTTCATTGATTCACAGCTTCAAACAGACCCCCCAAGAGACTGTCAGATTGGCCGGAAGAAGATTTAGACAATATCTTGAAAGGTGCCCTATTTCGGAACTACCCACATCTGCTAAACAAGTAGCCTTATTCCTTGATGGATTGCTGAGTACGAAATTGAGATCCTATGTGTATCTGAAGGACCCTAGGACTATAGAAGAGTGTGTACGCATGTGCATTGACATTGAAGATAACCTAGGGGAAGAACTAGAGCTTTACAAAATCTACAAAGATTCAGATAGTGCATCTAGTCACTCTTCCACGCAGTCCACATCAATTGAGGAACTTGCCGAAAAAGTAGCTCAGAAATTAGGTGTAACTAGCAAACAAATCCCAAGGTTTGCCCCTGTGAAAAGATGCTATACATGCGGTGGCGACCATATGGCGAATGTCTGCCCCATTATGGCTCAGCCCCAAGTAAATCCTAGTAGCCAATATTGCACCATAGAACGGAGATACACCAATCACACCGCACAAGATTGCCCATACAACAAGCAGGCGGTTAGGCAACCCTACCCCCAACCCTACCAACAAGGCAGATACCAAAACCAGTACCCTCCACAACCATATGGCAGGCCACAACAAAATTTCCAACCTCAATATCAAAACCAACAAAGGCCTCAGCCTGTGCTAGCACAACAACCCCCAGCCCCAGCTAATGTGATTCCGGTAAAGTATACTGCTGCAGAAGAGAACCTGAATAGAGCTATAGTCCCTGTAACATCCTTGCTTTCTGAAAATGACCTCAGTGACCATAGCTTTGATTCTACACATGTTGATAGCCCCCAGGCCTACTACATGCAGTCTCCTGAGCATGGTGAGTCCTATTATAGCGAAGAGACAAACGAACCTAGTTGGGAGTCAGATTACACGAACGTCATGTATGCAAATCCCAACCCTAGGCCTCAATCTAGGCAAGTAAGACCTCCATTCCCAAGAGGACCGTGCTACAGATGCCAAGTAGATCACCTCATTCGTGATTGTCCCTTGCCTCCACCTACACAACCCCAGTCAGTAACGATCCAAGGTTTTTGCCAAGATTGTGGAAAAGAACATCTCTTACGAGATTGCCCTAAGAATCCCAATAATATGCCAAAAATCACGCCTATCAACGTTATTGGGTTAGTAGTAGATCCCACAGGAAGTGTCACTTCCACTGCTCCCGTACAGGTAGTCACTCGAGCTCAGGCATTGCAGCAAAACCAAGGGGTAGGCCACGAAAAGAGCCCAGATGCTAGCGATACTGAGAGCCAAAGTAAAAAGAGAACAAGAGCTTGGAGAGATAGCCGCGAACGCATGAAAAGGCAATGGGCAAAGAAGATGAGTGAACTTGAGGAAAGTCTACGAGAAACCAAGGCTAAAATCATAGAGATCACATCTCAACCGCACTCTCACACAGTTCCACCGCTACCATCCCCATCACCCTCCATCCCTCCACCCTCTAAGACACCCTACGTAACCCACCCACCACCCCAAACAGGATCGGTATTAGCTGATCCCACTCCTGAAGACATAGACATGATGCTTAAAGCATATCAGGCCAGAATCCAAGAAGGGCCAAACGTCACGGATCATGACAAGTGCTATCCTAGAGCTGACCTAGAGATAGAAAGAACCAAACTGTGCGCGAAAATGGTCGCATTGGCTCAGACTATGTTTGAAGCCAGTCGCCTGTTCAATTACTCGGGCTCAGCCACAACTCAATTACACTTGGATGGATTCCTAGAGAAGTTAGAGAGAATAGTTGCAAGATCTGCCAAGGAAGAAAAAAATCAAGAGAGAGAGAAAGCAAGCAAAAACATGAATCATTCCCCATCGGAAGTGTATGTGGCCAATTCCCCTAAACCAGACAACTTCCCCTCCTTAGAAAGAATAGAGAGGCTAATTGCACACTCAGAAAAGGAACCTGCCCCTCAAAGAAAGGAAAGGGCGAGAGAACAGATAAGCAAGCCTCTCCAGGAAGCCCATGAGCCTCCTCAAGAAACTTATCTTCCCCCCCAAAAGGCAGATGAGCCTCCCGCGAAGGCTCACGTACCTCCACAGGTGGCCTACATTCCCTCTCAAGGAGCGTATGAGCCTGTTCAGAAAAGTAATAGAATGAGTAACCCTCCTCAGGAAGCGTGTGCTCCAGCCATCTATGAGAACGAGGAGAGAGCCAACGATAGAATAAGCCCTCCTTCCCAGGTTGCTTATGCGCCTAATTCTACGGAGCCAGACACTTCCTCTTCTATGAATCGGTTTGCACCAGACTTCCTACGAGAGATTCAAGAAGACAAATGGGATAACGAAAGTGAAGTCGCCCCTCCTTTTGAACTTGTGGACGACGCACACGACCAATTCCCACAAGACATCCCATCTATTTACGGGGAACATGAGAGTGCTCAGTCTCACGAGAGATTGGACTTTGAGTCTAATTCCATACAAGAGCTACCCCACTTCACAGGCCCATGGGAAGCAAAGTCCACATGTATGAGAGCACCCACAGTCATGGTAAGGAACGACGACTCAGTCATACCAAGGAACACGGAGGTAGTAACGAACACCAAGGTGCAACGCGATCTCATTTTGGAAGAACTACCTGAGGATAGACCAAACGCGCGGAAATATGCAGCCAGTCGAGTCACTCAAGTTGCAAAACCTCGTTCCCGGGCAGGATCCCATAGGACAGTGCCAGAAATTCCCTTGGATAAGATAGGAGATATGTGTGAAGGTGAAGAAGGGAACACCTATCTTCCCATCACCTACCAGGAGTACACCACCAAGGCAATTTTGGACTCAGGGGCTGGAGTTGCAATTGCCACCACCTCCTTATGGAAGCGTTGGGGCAAGCCAGCACTCAGGCCAACGAGGATGAAATTGCAGATGGCCGATGGCCATATTGAGAGACCCTTAGGATTACTAGAAGGAATAACTCTCACCACTTGTGGTGTTGAGTTTGAGCATAGCTTTGCTATATGTGACTTCAGCAAAAATCATGCCTATGAGATGATTTTGGGAAGACCATTTATGCGACAGTTGCAAGTGGTACAGGATTGGGGAACCAATTCCTTGTACCTGCAACACTTAGGTGTTACGACCAAAGTCAATCTCAAGGATTATTCTCATAGAGATGTCCCTCCTATCCAATGGAATCCCATCCATAGAGCCAAAGACGATACGGAATCGGTGCATTCCATAGGGTCTGGATCCTCATGGATGCATGAAGACACCCACTTATGGATGTGCAAGGTAGCAGTAGAAGAAGAGAAGAGAGAGAAGGCCAGAGAGGTAAGTGCTAAGGAAACCCATAGATCAATCCAAGACCCAGCCTATGCACCTGTAGTTTTTCCAGATGAAGAATTTGAACCTCACGGTTGGGCAGAAATTTTAGCAACAATGGACGTAGCCATCAATGAAGAACAATGGACACCTCACTGTGATGAGGATGGCTATGATATTTCAGTCTTCTCCATAGAGCCAATCATGGGAGAGGCAGTTCTAGAAGAATGCGAACCTAGCCCTGATGCATTTGAGGATGCAAGTGACTCCGATCTAGAGTCAATCATTATGGACCCACCATTTGCATCAGATGAAGAATACTTCCATGAAGTAGAATTTCAACCCCAGAGGCATGGAGAGATTACAAATGATGTAAGATTAGCAACGCATATGAGCCCAAAGGAAGAAGGAAAGAAACGGAAGAAGAGAGAAGTCTCACCAGAAGAGGAAGAATCTTTGTTTGAGGTTCCGGAAAATTTCAAGAAGTATGAGATAGACGACAGGAGAGTCATGATAAGAATGCCTAAACGAGAGGCACAAGTAGGAGAGGCCTATGATAACAAAGAAACTACTAAGAAAATAGTAGTGGCCATAGAAGAAGGAGAGGAGAGATGCACGTATATAGGCCATGACCTCACAGAAGAAGAAGAGCATGAATTGGTTGCCTTGCTAAGAGAATACAGAGATGTATTCGCTTGGAGTTACAAGGATTTGAAAGGTGTTGACCCTGACATATGCTCACACACTATCCCCATGACCTCAGATGCCAAACCCTCTAAGCAAAAGCCTTATACATATAACGATAATTACGCTGCTAAGATCAAGGAGGAGATAGATAGACTGGTCGAAGCTGGATTTATCTATGAAATTGAGCACACTGAATGGGTATCCCCCATCGTAGTGGTGCCCAAGAAGAATGGCAAACTGCGTGTGTGCATTAACTTGAAGAAGGTTAATGCAGCCACAATCCGAGATAACTATCCGCTTCCCATCACAGAACATCTCTTAGAAAGAGTGGCAGGCAAGGAAGTGTACAGCTTTCTTGATGGATTTTCGGGCTACAATCAAGTAGCCATAGCTCTAGAGGATCAGCATAAGACAGCCTTTGCCACAGAATGGGGCATTTTTGCTTTTAGGGTAATGCCATTTGGGCTTACCAATGCACCAGCGACCTTCCAGAGGCTGATGTGCCATGTGTTTAAGGAGTTCCTGAGGAAGAGTTTAGAGGTCTATGTTGATGATCTTTGTGCTCATTCCAATGTTAGACAAACCCATATTCCTGAACTCAGACAAATCTTTGACAAATGTAGAGAATATCAAGTCTGCCTGAACCCAGAAAAGTGCGTTTTTATGGTCAGGCAAGGCAAGATTTTAGGACACATAGTGTCAAAGAATGGCATATCTACCGACGAAGAAAAAGTGAGAGCCATAGCAGAGCTACCTAGGCCAAAGAATGTCAAGGAAGTACAAGCTTTCATGGGGCATTGTGGTTATTATCGACGATTTATACACATGTATGCTGTCATTGCAAAGCCCATGTACGGACTTCTGACAAACTTTGACTGGACGGATGAATGTGAGAATTCCTTCCAGGAGCTTAAACGAAGATTATGTTCAGCACCAATCTTGACCACACCAGATTGGAATAAGCCATTCCATGTTCATGTGGATGCATCCAATTATGCCATTGGATGTGTACTTGCACAACCTACTGGTGAAGGTAATATGGATCTTCCAATTGCCTATGCCAGTAGACAATTGAATGCGGCTGAACGAAATTATACCACTACTGAACGAGAAGGATTAGGCATGGTATATGCAGTTAAAAAGTTTAGACATTATTTGCTTGCAAATAAGTTTAAATTTTTTACGGACCATCAGGCATTGTTGTACCTAGTAAACAAGCCATGCAATACAGGTAGATTAGTAAGATGGTTTCTCTTACTAATGGAATACGACTTCGAGGTTGTGGTAAGGAAAGGTAGGACTCACTTACGAGCAGACCATCTCTCTAGACTCACATCTGGAGAAGCCCCACAAGGAGTATCAGATGACCTTCCTGATGCTTACTTGTTTAATTTGGAAGTTATACCGCAGTGGGCTAAGCCATTGGTGCCAGTATTGACGTACGGGCCCAACCATCCAGTGGTAAACACACGGAATAGAGAGATCGTAAAAGCCCAAAAGTATCACATCATGGCCGGAAGCATGTACAAGCACACAGATCAAGGGATCTTGGCTTGTTGCGTAGAAGAGGATGAGTACGCTAAATGGTTGCAATTAGCACATGTAGGTGCGTTAGAGCAACACCATTCAAAGCAACGAACTTTACAGACTCTAAAGAGATTCGGAGTGCATTGGCCAACTATGGAAGCGGATGTCCAAAAGTTGTGCAAGGAATGCCCAATCTGTTGCACTAAACCACCAGTGGAACACGCCACTCTTTATCAAGTATCCATTGTGCCAGATTGGAGCGAACCACTAGTATCATTCCTGAGGACAAACACATTCCCTCCAGACATGACTCTGGCTAGGAAAAGGAGTTTAGAACAAGAAGCCTTGGATTACTCACTCATTGGTAATAATCTATACAAACGCGGCAAGGATGGTTACCTGAGACTGTGTGTCCATGAGAGTGAATATCTTAAGATCTTGGAAACTGCTCACCAAGGTGTAGCAGGAGGACACTTTGGACCAGATCGGGTGATCAAGGCAATACTATTTGCGGGCTTCTGGTGGCCTACCCTTCACATGGATGCACATACCTATGTGAAACGGTGTGATGTCTGTCAAAGGACTCAGTATCCTATACGCAAAGATGAGATGCCACTGAAACCTATGATGGGTGGACGTGCATTCTCTAAGTGGGGAATAGACTTCGTAGGTCCTATTAATCCCCCAGCTAAGGGTTCTCATGCGGAATACATCATTGTTGCAACAGACTATCTAACCAAGTGGGTAGAGGTAAAAGCTACGACAAAGAACGATGCTCAAACAACTGCCAAATTCTTGTTTGAGAATGTATTCACGAGATATGGGCTACCTATAGAGCTTGTAAGTGATAGAGGCACTCATTTCTTGAATGAAGTGATTGAAAATCTACTCCAAGAATTCTTGGTAATACACAAGAAGTCTGCCCCCTATCATCCTCAAGCTAATGGACAAGCTGAGAGCACTAATAAGATTTTATGCAATGTACTGACGAAATTAGTGAACACTAAACGCTCTGATTGGGACAAACAGCTACACCATGGTGTTTGGGCATACCGAGTTGCCTACAAAACGGTACTCCAAGCCACCCCCTTTCAGATGGTATTCGGCCAAAACGCTGTGCTACCCTTGGACTTCCTAATCCCTACATTGAGAGTAGCACAAGAGCACGAATGGACGGGTCATGAGCTCTCCTCTAGGATCTTTGACCTTGAACGATTAGGAGAAACAAGACTGAGAGCCGCTGATGGAATATATGCAGCCAAGAAGAGACAGAAGGCATATTTCGATGCCCATGTGAAGGATAAAGGCTTGAAAGCAAGAGATCTAGTCTTAGTCTATACACTAAAACAACACGCGAGGAAGCTAGAAAAGAGAGGCTACGGACCTATGATCATCAATAGGATCTCCACGAGTGGAGCAGTACAATTAGCCACGCTAGAAGGTGATCTCCTCCCAAACTATATTAGCGGTTGTAGAGTCAAGTTGTATCAGGAACCCCTCACGGAGGAAATGCTCAGCCGACTCAACACTGCTAAGAAACGCAAAGAGGAAGAAAAGCGCATTCGAGAAGAGGCTCAAGCAGAAGCTTTAGAACGCATCAGGAGGATGAAGTTACGAAGGCAAGGCCGAGATCAGACTAGAACAAATGACTATGCAGATCAAGGATATCCCATGGCCATGTGTGAAGTTGCAGGAACAAGCTCGCATAGAATAATCGATAGACGTCCTTTTATAACCATAGATATAGGACGAGGAAAGAGTGCAAGGACCGTAAGAGCCTTGATTGACTCAGGTGCAGCCACTAGTGCGGTTAGAGTGTCTTACTGTCAAGAGTTGTAGTTAACTGTCAATCCAGTGGAAGCATATCTCATAGGGCTGGGAGGCGTGGAAACCCCTTGCATGGGCGAGGTGGAACTTCCCCTCTACATTCATGATGAGACAATGACAGTTAAAGTACTGGTGTGTCAAGATGAGGATCTCACTGAACCTCTCGTCTTGGGTCAAGATTGGATCTATGACCAAGCAGTCAATCTAAACCTAAGAAGTGGACTTCTCCAGGTTTGGGTCAATCATAGTCGAATTACAGTAGAATTAGACAATGGAGCACTCGAGGAACTAGGAAAGACACAAACTCCTGGTCCTTCCAGGGGTACACATGAAGATGACCATGCTGTTCTTGTTCAAAACCCTGTGTTGCAGAGGAATGATATTTGCAAAAACGGAGTCAGGGATGCAACAGAACTCCCTTCTTTTCCAAAGGCCAGAAGGAGGCAGCAACCAAAGGTGGATCACAGGCACAAGAAGCAGAGTACTACCTATGTCCGAGATCAAAAGTACCTGCGCAGCAGAATGTCCCAGAAATTAAACCAGGTGTGGGTGCGGAAAGGCGAACAACCGGTTGCACCACCGTCAACTACACGGGCAAAGCCTCTTATTAGTAACCAACAACACGACGCTAATAAGAAGTCTTTCAGGAACTCTTCTGCTAAAGTAAAATCTATTTGGGTGCCCAAGAAGTCGATGAAGGCAAGCCCACAATCAAGACAAATTTGGGTGCCTAAGGCTTGCTTGAGGGCACAAGTAGCTACGCCAAGGCCACAACCTATGCAGCATAACCCAACTACGAGTACAACCAGTATTCACTCGCTCTCAACACTTAGGAACACACCAAGAACCAAGAGCACGCATGTAATCACTTATAAGTGGGTCCCTAAAAGGCCCGATTCCCAAACCGCGACACCGAGACCGCTCTCTAGAGTCTCTACGAAACCGAAAGCAAAGCCCATTCACTGCATTTGGCAGTCTAAGACCTGTAATAAACCCCCCGACCCCAATTTGTAAATTCACCCCCACTTACTAACGGCAGTAGTCTCCTAGGAATACACAAACATTAACTACACACACTGTCTTCGTGCACATACTAACCACTAACTCACCATCTACCTCATGTTAATGTGGTAACGGGGACAACAACGGATTTATTCTGTCCATTACGATGTTAACACATAATTCTATATTCTCACAGAATCAGAAGGCAAGAAGTAAAATGGCAGAAGCGACAGGTTCGGGCTCACAAGTAGGGATACTTACTGCGGGAATTGATGTGGATAGTCTACCCGTGGATGTGCCCCCGACTGAACGACCAGTGGAGATGCAACACCTTCAGCAACTCCCGGTGCCAGATCCACCTACAGGAATCACGGAAAGAGTCCATGCCAATTCTCATTGGTTCAATGGCATGCCCGGTCCATTAGGAGAGGCCAAGTATATCTGGGAGTCTAAATGCGAGTATGACAGATCATGGGTGCGATTCCAATTTTTCTCCAAGGAGTTCGAGACTTTACAGAACACCGAAGATCTCCAGACCATATGGCAACGAGCAGGGTTAGCAGAGTATTTTGAAGCTCCACTACCTAAACCCGATCTCCTCCGATGTTACTATTTGGTCTCCACATTACAAGCTAATGAAGATAAGGACAAACCCGGATCATTTGTTCTTCCCTCATTGCTGGGCAACAACGAGTTGAAGAGATTTGAACTTACTGTGGAGTTGGTAAGTGACGCTTTGAATATGCATGGCACGCATGTACCCTCAGAAAAGGATGCTCTTGTTCCCACTAATATGAAGGACAGGAAACTGCTGAAGCTTAAGGACATGGCAGCACTCACCCCAAATGTGTCCATCCCTCTCCGCATGTGCATGCAACATTTCGCCTTTCCCGGCCAAGACCGATTCACGCAACCACACAAGAAGATCTGGTTCGCTCTCTATTTAGCGGAAGCAGGTGCGTTACCCATTAAGCTCCCAGTATGGATTATAGATCAGTTGTATGAAGCAAACAAACGGGCATCTAGGAAATTAGTGGTGAACGGATGCTGTGCAATCACACGCATCATTTACTGATGCTTGGCATATGATGTCCCCATTGAGCGTGCCTTAACTTGGGCACAGTTACAAATGTTTAAAAGGCTCAAGACGTCCACACATCAGTCCAAGCGCATGAGGGGCGCGATCCCTTGTGTCCAGACAAGGGAAGTCCTGACTACTCCTGAGGCATCACCATTAAGAGAGGGCACTGTACCTCCCTTTACCATTAGGATACCCAGGTCGGAATCTGACACTACGACACAACCTACCCCATCGGCTCCTCCTGTTACACCTGAATTCGAATTTGCTGCCACTAGAGAGGCTGAAGGACTGGACCCCCAGGATTTCAAAGCATTCCTACAAAGCACACAATTCTCTGATGTGGAGTTTTATTCAGAGGCAGAGGAGCAGGGCACATCCTCACGAAGAAGAAGAAAGTCTACAGACGGTAGAAATGTCCATTGGAGTGACGCTCAGCAAAGTCAACAACACGGACACCCGGAAGAAGAAGAAGCGTATGAAGAAGAGACCACTGAAGCCCCAGCATATACAGCAGAACTCCGAAGGCTGTATCAGATTATGGAAAGAGTGCGATCGCAACAATTACTCACTGAACAGAGCAGCAGAGTACTTATGACTCAGTTGTTGGAAGAAGCGGGAGTTGACTCAGAGTACAGGGAAGGTCTCTTATTGATGGCAGAAACATATGGAGTTGTAGAAGCTGTGCGCACTGCCATTCAGAGGCCTTCAGTTCAATATGACCCACGAAGGTTCCAGACACGACCTCGCTCAGGTAAAAATATCCAAATTCTCGTTACAGTTGCAGAAGAGCCAACTACCACACCAACCTCCCAAACAGCTAGCCAACAGCACCCCGCCACCCATGTGGAGTCCACCGAACCACTACCACCCACTCCCCCACCATCACCTCCTAGAAGAGAAACAGAGGAAACCACATCGACTACTCAACCCACTGACCCCACCTTCATCTTCCGCACTCCCATCTCTAGTGCCAACTTATTCTCTACCACTGATAACCCGACCTTTGAAGCAAACCCCATCACTACACAATCCACCGAAACCCTTCCAAAGCCTGCCCTAGGGCAACCATCCCCAATGCCTTCAGCCACGGGTCATCCTGACCCTAGATCCACATTCATGGGCTTCCCTGTTACCACGCAACCCTTTCAACCCTTCTCAACTGTACGACCCCAACCCCCGATATCCCTCTCTCCATTTCTACAATCCCTCCAGGACATCTTTGCTAGGGCTTTTCAACCAGGCTCTCAACCTTTCCCTGCCTTTTCCGCTCCCCACCCCACTTCGCACCTATTCACCACTTCCACACACACACCACCTACCATACCAATGTATATGGCAGACCCCACACTCACACCCACTCTTGAAGGTATGGACATTTCACCACCCACGGCACCTCCACCCACGGTTTCACCTCCTCCCATTCCCCCTCCACCAATTTCACCCACACTCACAACTTCCGTAGACACATCATTCACTGTATCCCTCCCCCAATTCCCTTCCCATGCATCTCCCACGGTAAACACCACACACTCATCTATAGGAAATGCATTGGACACCATGTTGGCTTGTATATCAAATTTAAGAACAGATTACATTCAGCTCCAGCAACAAAACGACCGCATGCACGAACACTCAGCTACACTACAGCACCGCCTTGCGGCACTAGAAGAGGAGAACGCTCGCCTCCACACACAGTTCCAAACCCTCCAAGAAGCCCATAACATATTGGAGGTACAGCTACAGAACGTAGATCAGGAAGCGGTGCAGGTGGTAGAAGGTCACCTACGGACACAACTGGAACGCAACTCCAAACTTCAGCGGAATATGGCACTACTCAAACGCCATCTTGCGGCTGCTCAGGAAGAGAATAGACGCCTGCAAATACAAAATCAAGAGAACCTGGAGGCAGCTATTGAGAGCACACCGGGGGCAACCATTAGCCCATCCAAGTTTCAAGCACTGACCCCCGATAATATCAAGATTATATTGGAAGATTATGCCATGTTGCTCGAAGCACATGATAAGCTATCGGAGGAGCTGGGACAACTGAAGCAGGAACACCAACAAGCACCAGCAGCAGCCCCTCCCACCACCCCCTCCGCGGCTTCGCTTCTCACAGACGCAGAGGCCATAAAAGATCTCCAGAAACAGATCACTGAATTGCAAACACGCCTACTGCAATACGAGAGACCATCTTCCCCTCCAGAGGCTCCCACAGACGAAGAAGTTGTGCAAATCCCTGTGGAACAAACGTTTGACGAAGAATACGATCCGCAACCTTTCCCAGGAGGCCAACAAACAGAAGAAGCGCAGGACACATTCGAGGCACCACGGCCCCCATGGTTACGACAAGTGGAGGAAATAGGGAGTTCGCACGAAGAGCGCACCGTAGTGCAAAATCAGGCCATGAGGGTCATAGAGGAGACTATGTTACAATCAGCTTACTTTAAGAACCTGTCATCGAGACGCCTGATTCTCTCATCGGAACTCCAATACAGGCCGTATTATATTATCTTGGCTGATTATAATGCAGAAATACAAAGAGTCACGGGTCAGATTCCTACTTTTGCGACCCAATTTCAACCCGAAGACCTTCCTCCAGAGGTGCAAAAAGGCAAGATTCGTCAACCAGCATGGCAGCAGAAACTTTTAGAGACCTATCCAGAAATGCTACGCACATGGAACAACGCGCCGTTGCACCTCCTGTACAACCCATGCTACGGCCCAGTCCCCCGCCGCAGGTCGTGGAAGGCATTTAATATCAAGGTACAGAACAACGCGCAATGCAAGGAATGGCTGAACTACCCGTACATCGCGCCACCACAAGGACCACCATCGGTAGCATATATGATGGGGACCATTCGCCACTGGATGCCGCGCTTGAAGCCCATGCAAGATGTAGCAGCGCAAATGATGCTTAAAATCTTAGATATGATGCAAGTAGTCCTGAAGACCTTCAGAAATGCAGCCGCACCACAGGTACGTCTCCCGGGGTTTAGCAATGGAAATTACGACTTGGTGTATGACATGAGCACCACCCCCAGTATTCGTGTGGCTTACGCTTGGCATGCACGTATCAAATACCTCCCCGCCTGCTACAAACAGACCTTCGAAGAGATGTTCAGATCAGGTTTCTGGGAGTATCACTCGGAGGTTTTCGCACCAAAGACAACACATCTGCTTCAACTATTTGCTTGTGAACAAGCAATGTATTCAGAGTACTACACCACCCCGCAACCCGAAACCCCTGGTGCAATAAATTGGGATGCATTGGAAGCTGATCTAGCAAGAGGCTTAAGGATAGGAGAACATGAACTGGCCACCAATGTCATCCAATATTACATCGACCACCCGAGGGAACAAAGGTCTGTCAGGGGCGATAGACGCTAGGAAGGGGGGAGTGTTGGCATACAAAGCAACAAAGGAGTCATGCACAATACGGCAACAAGGCCAGATTATTTTTTCCCATAGATTATGTACAACTCAAGTGATTTTAATCACTACACAAACATTGTAAATCCCGTTTTTGGTAGAATAGACTCCATTTTGTGCAAGCCGAGGAGTCCTCGAGCTTGAGGAGTATTAGAAGTACCATCGTACCAATTTTCATAATTTTTAGACTTCGTTTGAGCCCTCAAATAAGCCCTGGAACCTAATTTTTAACTAGGCCGGACACTAGGTCTGGACAGGGCCAAAACTAGTCAAAAACTATAAAAAGAGCTAGAGAGCTCATTTTTGGGGTTAGATTGTAATTGAAACAAACTTGTCAGAGCTTTTGAAAGTAATCTAAAGAACTCCATTGATTCTCTCTTTGTCTTTCCGTGTGTGCGCGTGTGTGTGCATGTGTGTGCATGCTTGTGTGCTTCTCACTCACGCACTTGTGCCGCCACTTGCTCGAGGTCTTCATACCATCCTCACGTCTTCCCGGATTGACATTAAAGGAGGTGCTACTCATCACTGAGCTACACCTGTTGTCAGGATCTTGCTCACGCTCAAACAGAAGTTACGAATGCAGAAAAACACACACAAGAATAAACGCAACAAGAGACGAGAAAGTACGCAGATTGGGTGCAATCTCCCCCCATGCACTCTGTTCCGACAGTCCACAGAGTGCATGTATTTATAGGACTTGTGATTACGTCAAAAATAGTGGTTACATGAGGGCGGCTTCAAAAAGTAGGCGTGAAACTAAAAGTTAGTAACTTTTACAGAAATCCATTACTTTGAATAACAAAAACTGCGGTCTACAATGACCCTTTATTCTAACCATTACTTTTCTAACAATAGAACCTTCTATGCAGGTTTATTTATAAGCTAAATAATAATTATTCGGATTATTGATGTCCGCCCTTTCACGCCTTGCACGCTCCTCACGAACCTTTAGCTGCTATAACAGAAACATCAAAAACATATTAATACATTAATAATATAACACTTTAACAATACATTGTTCAATAATATACAACATGCCTCTCAATTGACAAGCAACTGACCTCAGTTGATAAAATAAGTTAACACTCTAACAATAACAATGCATTGTTCAACATATTCCATGTTACTGTTACAATCCAACAATAACAATGCATTATTCAACATATGCCATTTATAATTTATAACATGCCCCTCAATTGAACAAGCAACTGACCTCAGTTGATATAATAATAAACATGGATGGCCAGTCACATGTTTCATCACTGAATAAAGAAAATAGGCATGTGCCATGTAAAAATACATGCATGGAAATGTTCATGGAGCTGTTACATTAATGTGTTTGTGTATGATATGCAGAAATTAAGTGGTCATAATGAGGTGTTAATTGTGTTTTATGTATCCACTGACATTCTTCAATAGAGTGATTTTTGTACTTAACCAAATATCGATGATATTGAGTACTTGTGCGTGTAGTAGTGACATCAAGATCAATGATTTTCTAAGGAACTAAGATTTCAGATTGTTCTTCAATCAAAGGAGGGTCATCAAGAAGTGGAGCAAGTGGTAAAGTTCCTTTAAAGGGTTTAAGTAAACTAATGTGAAAAGAATTATGTATAGTCCAATGGGATGGAATATCTAATCAAAATGAATTATCATTAATTTTTTCTATAATGCGAAACGGTCCATAATAGCGTGGTGCAAGTTTAATTTTAGGATGCTGCAAAATATTTTTGAGACGTCTTTTAATTATTCGCAACCATACAAAATCATTTTCCTTGAATTCTTTGGCTGATCGTTTAGTATTGATAATACGTGTATATCGCTCTTGACTTTTCCTAATGTGCTCGTGAACATCATGAAGTATAGAAACGTGAACTTGAGCAATAGAATCAGCCATCGGAATGTCGGTTTGGGTGAGGGACATGGGAGTGGGAAGCCTTTTACCAAAAACTATTTCAAAAGGTGCACGATTAGTAGTGGTGTGTGAAGTGTTATTGTAAGCAAATTGAAGCAATGGCAACTTGTCATCCCAGTTATTAGGATTATCTAATGAATAACAACGCAATAAATCAAGAATAG
Source organism: Ceratopteris richardii (assembly GCA_020310875.1). Taxonomy (NCBI): domain Eukaryota; kingdom Viridiplantae; phylum Streptophyta; class Polypodiopsida; order Polypodiales; family Pteridaceae; genus Ceratopteris; species Ceratopteris richardii. The sequence goes on from CM035410.1 coordinate 21,666,162, forward strand.
TACTATTTGTAGCCTCACTCTGTCCATTACTTTCAGGATGAAATGCAGAGCTAAAATCTATTTTAGAACCAAAATGTTGAAATAAGGCAACCCAAAAATGATTACAAAACCTAACATCACGATCAGATAACATTACTTTAGGAAATCCATGATGTGGAAAAATGCATTTAATGAATAATTTTGCAGCTTGAGGTGCAGTCAAAGTTTTTCTACATGGAATGAAATATGCATATTTACTAAACCTATCAACTATTGTCCAAATCATATCATTATGTGATGAAGTGATAGGAAGACCTGTGATAAAATCTATAGAGATTTTTTCCCATGGTTCATTTGGAATAGGAAGTGGCATTAATAATCCAAATGGTTTACCATGATGACGTTTGACACGCTGACATACAATGCATTGAGAAACATAATGTGCAATGTCTTTTTCCATGTGTGGCCAAAAGAAGAAATCTTTGCAAGCAAAAATAGTGCTCTGTATGCCTCTATGACCCATGTAAGATGGTTCATGCATTTCTTTAATGACAAAATCTTTAAAAGCTTGGGTTATGCACAATCTATGTTGAAAATAAAGAAAACCATGATGAAATGTATAATGTTCAAAAGAGGCACCATTATTGGAGTCATGCCATGCACGTGAAAAATACAACTCAATGCATAAGTGGAAACCATGTCTTGAAAAGGATGAATTTGAATGGCAGAAATATTATTCAAAACAACGGAATTCGAAGGAAAACGGCTAAGAGCATCAGCTACGACATTAGCTTTACCTGGCTGATATTGTATCATGGGTTGGAAATTTTGAATGAATGATGCCCACTTAAGATGCCTATCAGAGATTAAGGGCTGACTTAATAAGTGCTTAATAGCGTGTTGATCGGTTTTGATTAATACTTCAGAGCCCATAAGATAGTGTTTCCAAATTCGCAAAGCATGCACAACTGCTAATAGTTCTTTATCATACGTACTATAATTCTGTTCTGAGGGCTTAAGCTTTCTACTCTCAAATGCAATGGGATGGTCATTTTCCATTAAAACAGCACCTATTCCTGAACCGCTAGCATTAGTAACAACATGAAAGGGTTGTGAAAAATCAGGTAATTGTAAAACAGGTGCATGTGAAAGTGCATGTTTAAGTTTGTCAAAGGACTATTGTTGGGTAAATCCCCATGCAAATTTTATTTTCTTTTTCAACAACAAAGTAAGAGGCAATGCTAAATAAGAAAAATTTCGAACAAACTTCCTATAGAAGCTAGCCAACCCAAGAAAAGAACGAACATCATTGACTGATTGTGGTGTAGGCATTCTATGATAACTCTAATCTTTTTCGGATCCACATGCACACCTTCACTTGAAATAATATGTCCTAAATATTGTAGCTTATGCTGAAAGAAATAACTCTTTTCAGGATTAGCATAAAGTGTGTTCTCTCGTAACAAATGAAAAACTGTTTCAAGATGCTTTTCATGTTCACTATCATTCTTACTGTAAACAAGTATGTCATCAAAGAATACAAGAACAAAAGCTTGGTAATCAAGAAAAATATTGTTCATCATTCGCGCAAATGTAGCAGGGGCATTAGTAATGTTGGTGCAAACAAGCCTTCACACTTGGCATTGATTTGTACCTTGAAGACTCAACATAAAGATTGGACATTGATAGCTTAGCATTGGATATCAACCTTGAAGGTTTTACAAGAGTTTGGATTAATTCATGAAGACTTCATTTGAAGGAAGAGCATAGGAACACATGCCTATGCTTAGTTATCTTTTACCTCATGTAAAAGTCAATATGACTTCATATAATCACACCTACCTTCAAAAGTCGTGGAATTTGGAAGGTATGAATGGAGAGAATATCTCCATATGTTTAGATGAGAGATTTGAGGGAGCCTACATTTGAATTTGAAATTCAAACCTCAAGTGATACCTTATAAAAGACTAGGAAAAAACTCGCGGGTTAGTCTCTCTCATTCAGTTCAACTCCCGAGGTCTATCACTCATTGTAACTGAGTGTGTGTTAGTGCTACTTCATAGCCTACACCACTACACCTCAATTAGCTATGCTTGTCAAGCTAATGAGATTGTACAACCATCTAAATCAATAGTATATACACATTTACCATCTCTGATTTTCTCTGTGTCATCTTCTCCAAGTCTGTCAACTTCACAGAAGCATATCTCAAGATCTACTGAACCAAATTGGATGATTCAAAGCTCATTGGAACCAGCTCAAAGTATTCTACAACACTATAAAGTTTCAAGTCATTCCATTCAGCCATTTGGGAGAAATCGCGGACGAAGCGGTCTCTGGTATTTTTCTGTGTAGATCCTAAAAAGTCGGGGGTGTCTCTGATTTTGCTAAAGACCATTCTCAGTGCATAGTTTATCAATTGGAGTGATTTAACTTGCTAATGGTAGATTGTTAAGTTAATTTAATACTCCCAAAAGGAATTAATCCAATTGTAAGTGTGTTGGTCACACTGAGCTTAAGACTGAGCAGGTATCATTACAGGAATAGAAAGTTTTTTTGGACTTGTGAAGGTTCAAAATCATCTGTTTTGATTTGGTTATTACATAATTAATTTGTAAAGCACATATATAGTTTCTTGGTATCATTTGGAAGCTCAAGGGGTCCACTAAGCATACCTGGAATCAAAGGAGGGCTGGTGTGAAGCAGGTTTAGCAACTCCAACCTCATCTTCTGAGTGCATCCAGCCATCACATCCAACAGTGGTATCAGAGCAAATAAGGTAATCATGGGTGATGGTTTCCCTTCCTTCATTGACAAATTGGATAGAAATAATTACCAGGCTTGGTCATTGAGAATGAAGACCTATCTACAAGGGAGAAGCTTGTATGGATACATATCAGGAGATGAGGAGTTGCCCTCATTCAAGACCAGAGGCCTACCTACAAAGGATGAACATGAGAGGCTCAACCAATGGTGTGCAAAAGATGCTTTGGCAAGGTCATATCTTCTAAACTCTATTTCTGATTTTCTTCTACCTCATGTGAGGATTTGTAAGACTTCCCAAGAGACTTGGGAAACCTTGTCAACATATTTTTCATCAAGCACAAGGGCTAGAAAGAATCAGCTATGGATTGAGTTTACAACTCTTAGGAAGCAATCAAAACAATGTGTCTCAGATTTTGTCACCAAAGTCAAAGACATTGCAGATCAACTTGCAAGTGTTGGAGAAGAAATTGAGGAAGAGCAGATAGTCAGACAAGTGATCAATGGACTAAAGGCAGATGACAAGTGGGAGAGCTTTACCACTGCAATGGACTTGTACATGGACATCCAAGCACCTGATCTAACAACTCTGATTGGACAACTCTTTACACATGAAGCAAAGATCACAAAGAATGGAGAGCAATCAAAAGGTAACAATCCCTCTGCCCTATATACTGATAAGAAGACTAAAGACAAGGGTAAAAGCAAGAAGGTTGATGAAGAAGGCTCTACCTCCCAAGCAAATTATGCAGGGAGAGGTAGATCATCTAGAGGTAGGGGCAGAGGAGGTAAGTCAGGTAGGGGGAGACCCTATAACCAATCTCCATGCAATATTTGTGGCTTGTCTAACCATACTACAGATGAATGCTACAAAAACTACAAGAACCAAAGAGGAAGAGGTCACCAAAGAGGAGGATACTCTCAAGGTAGAGGCAGATTCAATCAATCTCAAGGCTACCATGGCTACAACAATAGTTACAACAACAACTACAATTACAATGGCAATTATCAAGGAGGATATAGAAATAGGAAGGATTACAACAATTATGCAGAGGATCAAGATGATTCCTTGTTGATCATGAACATGACATCTAAATCAGGTATCAATGATGATCACTTATTCTATATTGATTCAGGTTGCTCTAACCATGTAGCTAGAAATGTTGCCTTACTCTCTGATTTGGAAGAACCTAAAGGCAAGCACCAAGTGCAGACAGGTGATGACACTAAACATTCAGTTGTTAAAGTAGGTAATGTCAAAACAAGTGATGGTAATCAGAATTTACTAAGCAGAGTGTTGTATGTTCCAACAATCACCAAGAATCTGATGAGTGTAGGTCAGATTGTTGAAAAAGGTCTACAGGTCAGGTTCACTCAACATGGTGCATATGTGGAGGATCCAAGACATGGATTCAGAAGGATAGCCAAGGGAGAAAAATCAGGTAGATTGTTTACCTTTGAACTTGAAGACACTAAGAGTATTGCTTTGTACAACTATAAGGACCAAACCCTATCAGAATTGGAGATTTGGCACAAGAGATTAGGTCACATTGGAGAGAGGACTCTAAAACAAATGAGTAGAGATCAATGTGTGCTTGGGATACCTAATGTATCCAAGCAACATATGATATACAAGTGTGGGGCTTGTCAATTTGGTAAGTCACACAGATTGCCCTATACCAAGAAAGGTTTTATGCATGAAGATTATTTGGAATTGGTGCATACAGATGTTTGGGGACCTAGCAAGGAGCCATCCATATCTGGATCAAGGTACTATGTGTCCTTTATTGATGACTATAGCAGGTGGACTGTCTTATACTTCATGAAACATAAGGATGAAGTATTTAATTGTTTCAAAAGGTATCTTGCATTAGTTGAAAATCAAACAGGTAGACATTTGAAGAGGCTAAGGTCAGATGGTGGTGGAGAATACTTCTCCAATGACTTTGAAGATTTCTTGCAGGAAAGAGGCATCAAGAGGGAGATTACTACAAGGTACTCACCTGAACAAAATGGGGTAGCTGAGAGAAGGAATAGACTCATTGTAGAGACAGCTAGATCTATGTTAAATGAAAAGAAATTGCCAAATTATCTTTGGGCAGAGAGTGTATCTACTGCCACATACTTAATTAACAGGTTGCCATCAAAGACACTTGATGGAATGACACCCTATGAGGCTTGGCATGGTAAGAGACCATCTCTGGATCATTGCAAAATCTTTGGGTGTGTAGCATATGTGCATATTCCCTCACAGGTAAGGGGAAAGCTAGATCCTAAGGCTGAAAAGTGTATCTTCATTGGTTATGATTTGAATCAGAAGGGATACAGGTTTTATAACCCCTCAAACAAAGGCTTCAAGGTAAGCAGAGATGTCATCTTTGATGAAAATGATTCATGGTATGAAAATGAGTGCAGGAAAGTTAGCCTACCTTATGATATGGAAGGAGACTTTCCAAAGCTTATCAGGCAAGAACCAACTCAGAAAGAGGACACAAGCTCAGATGATGAAGACACCATCAACATTGAAGAGTTCAAGGCTTGGAAATCCAAAGGGAAGATGAAGATGAAGCAACTAGAAGACAATCCAGAATCCTCAACTCAAGCTATGAGGAGATCTCAAAGAGAAAAGAAGAAACCTATTAGGTATGGGTATGATACTTCACTTGTAACCAAGCACTCTGTATATCTTGCAAAGGATATCTTGAATGAAGAACCAGGTACATTTGAAGAAGCAATTACTAAACCACAATGGAAGGAAGCAATGGATGAAGAAATGGAGGCTCTCAAGGAGAGTGATACTTGGGACTTGGTACCCAAGAAGGACTCCATCAAGGTGATAGGATCCAGATGGATCTACAAACTCAAAAGAAACTCAGATGGTACAATAAACAGGTATAAAGCTAGGTTGGTAGCCAAGGGTTTTGCACAAACCCAAGGCATTGATTATGAGGAGACATTTTCTCCTGTGGCCAAGATGCCAACTATCAGAGTTATGGTGAGTGTAGCTGCATCCAAGAATTGGAACATGTACCAATTGGATGTGAAGAATGCATTCTTGAATGGATGGATATCTGAAGAAGTCTACATGTCACAACCACCTGGCTATGAGGATCCTAATAAGGTAAATCATGTTTGTAAATTGAATAAGGCTCTGTATGGATTGAAGCAAGCACCTAGAGCATGGAATTACAGGTTGACAACCTATCTCCTAGATCAAGGATTTGTGATGAGTAAAGCAGATACTTCATTGTTTATAAAAAGGAACAATTCAGAGGTAATATACTTGTGTGTCTATGTTGATGACATCATTATTACAGGAAATGATGTTCAGGGAATAAGACACATCAAAGGACAAATGATGAAGGAATTCAAGATCAATGATCTTGGATTATTGAAGTACTTCCTAGGACTTGAATTGGTCTACACAAATTCAGGTATATTTATTACTCAGAAGAAGTACATTCAGGACATGGTCAAGAAGTTTAATTTGCAGGAAGCTAAAGTCTCAAACATTCCTATGGAGGTCAACCACAAACTCAGTGCACATGAAGGAGAAGAACTCAAGGATATTACAGGTTACCAAAGTTTGGTAGGTAGTCTTAATTATGCTACCTTAACCAGGATTGATATATCAGATGGTGTTAGTGTACTTAGCCAATTTATGCATAAACCAAGAGTACCACATTTGGAGGCAGCCAAGAAGATAGTAAAGTACCTAAAGGGAACACAAAATCATGGTTTGTACTTTCCATATTCATCAGACATTGATATTAAGGTATACTCAGATGCAGATTGGGCAGGTTGCAAGGATGACAGGAGGAGTACATCTGGTTACATATGCTTTGCAGGTGATAAACCAATTTCTTGGTCATCCAAGAAATAACCCACAGTAGCTCTATCATCTACTGAGGCAGAGTACAGAGGGCTAGCCAATGCCACTCAAGAAGCTATATGGTTGAAGCTATTATATTCAGAATTGGGCCTATACACAAGGCCACCAATCATATTTGGTGATAACACAAGTTCTCTTCACCTAGCAGCTAATCCAATTTATCATGCTAGGACAAAACACATAGAGGTTCACTACCACTATGTGAGGGAAAAATTACTTAGCAAAGAAATTCAATTATCATATGTGTCTACTAACATACAATGTGCAGATTTGCTTACTAAAGCATTAGATGGAAACAAGCTATGCAAGTTTAAATCCATGATTGGATTACAGGATATCATTGAAGACTAAAGATGAAGACTCAAGCAAGTGTTTGGCTTGAGGGGGAGCTGTTGGTGCAAACAAGCCTTCACACTTGGCATTGATTTGTACCTTGAAGGTTCAACATAAAGATTGGACATTGATAGCTTAGCATTGGATATCAACCTTGAAGGTTTTACAAGAGTTTGGATTAATTCATGAAGACTTCATTTGAAGGAAGAGCATAGGAACACACGCCTATGCTTAGTTATCTTTTACCTCATGTAAAAGTCAATATGACTTCATATAATCACACCTACCTTCAAAAGTCGTGGAATTTGGAAGGTATGAATGGAGAGAATATCTCCATATGTTTAGATGAGAGATTTGAGGGAGCCTACATTTGAATTTGAAATTCAAACCTCAAGTGATACCTTATAAAAGACTAGGAAAAAACTCGCGGGTTAGTCTCTCTCATTCAGTTCAACTCCCGAGGTCTATCACTCATTGTAACTGAGTGTGTGTTAGTGCTACTTCATAGCCTACACCACTACACCTCAATTAGCTATGCTTGTCAAGCTAATGAGTTTGTACAACCATCTAAATCAATAGTATATACACATTTACCATCTCTGATTTTCTCTGTGTCATCTTCTCCAAGTCTGTCAACTTCAGAGAAGCATATCTCAAGATCTACTGAACCAAATTGGATGATTCAAAGCTCATTGGAACCAGCTCAAAGTATTCTACAATACTGTAAAGTTTCAAGTCATTCCACTCAGCCATTTGGGAGAAATCGCGGACGAAGCGGTCTCTGGTATTTTTCTGTGTAGATCCTAAAAAGTCGGGGGTGTCTCTGATTTTGCTAAAGACCATTCTCAGTGCATAGTTTATCAATTGGAGTGATTTAACTTGCTAATGGTAGCTTGATAAGTTAATTTAATACTCCAGAAGGAATTAATCCAATTGTAAGTGTGCTGGTCACACTGAGCTTAAGACTGAGCAGGTATCATTACAGGAATAGAAAGTTTTTTTGGACTTGTGAAGGTTCAAAATCATCTGTTTTGATTTGGTTATTACACAATTAATTTGTAAAGCACATATATAGTTTCTTGGTATCATTTGGAAGCTCAAGGGGTCCACTAAGCATACCTGGAATCAAAGGAGGGCTGGTGTGAAGCAGGTTTAGCAACTCCAACCTCATCTTCTGAGTGCATCCAGCCATCACATCCAACAAGTAAGTCCAAAGGGCATTACCATAAATTCATAATGGCCATTTTGAGTTCTAAATGCAGTCTTAAAAATATCACTTTGTGTCATATGAATCTGATGGTAACCCGATTTAAGATCAATTTTACTAAAGACACGAGCTCCTCGTAACTTATCTAAGAGATCATCTATTCGAGGAATAGGGTATCTATTCTTGATCGTGATCTTGTTAAGGGCTCTATAATCAATGCACATTCGATAAGTTTTATTCTTCTTCTCTACTAAGAGAACTGGTGCTCCAAATGGGGAAGAACTAGGCCTTATAAGTCCTTTTTGTAGTAGGTCTTTTACTTGATTTTCTATTTCCTTTTGATGTAGTGGGCCATGTCTATAAGGTGCTTTATGAGGAGGAGAACTACCAGGGACTAAGTCTATGCTATGGTCAAAGGATCCTCGAGATGGTGGTAGTTCAGAGGGATATTCAGACATAAAACAATCCTTATAAGTAATCATGAAAGGTTTATATGCATCTAGAAGTGTATGAGTATAATCATTGATGACATTGACAAAAACAATGCATGAGTTGAATCCTTTCCTAAATGCACGCTTTACTTGAGTGTGACTAATCAATGGAAATGGCTGGAAATCATGCCGTGCAGACAAAGTAATGATTTGACCTTTGAAAACAAACTTAAAGGTATGAGTATGGTAGTCAATATGTGGGTTATAATGGTGACGAAAAGGCATACCTAGTATAACATCATAAGATTGCAAAGGTGCAATTAAAAATGTTCGTGAATCAACATAAGGGCCTATGCTAATCGTAACATCTTGCACTTCTCGTGTTACATTATAACGACTACCTTGAAATGCAGCTTTCACTTTATACAAAGAAGGAAACTTTTGCAATTTAAGTTCTTGTACTAATAAATGTGAAATGAAGTCATGTGAACTACCATCGTCATGTAGAATTTTAACTAGTTTGTTATTTATTGTACCCTGCATGCAAAGAAGAGAGTGTAGAGAGATATCGTTACCCAAGGTACTTAAGTCCTTCTCCAGTGATTCCTCTGTCCAAACAGGAGGAATTTCTTCATTATAGACCTCCATGTTATGCAATCGAGCTGTAGCCTGTTTCATATGAAGATGTTGTAATCTGCACCTTAACTTTGTATGTCCAGGTTTACCACAATTCCAGCAAGTGATTCGTGGTCGCTTCTGTTGGGCATTCACTACTGAAGTTTGAAGGGTAGGTGGTTTGGTTGATTGGAGAGATGAAGCAACGGGTGAAGTTGAACTTTATTGACAGGTTGGAGATCTTGAATAAAACGTAGTTTCCCATTCTTTTTAGGCACAGTGAACCATCTGTTTGAGTAAGGTGCAAAAGATGGCTCTAAAATTCTCATGTTTATCTTCTCCTTAAGTAGTTTCATTAGCTCAGGTAAGTGAGCCTTTGGAACAGGTATAGGACGAAGATTCCATGGAATATGTGGAATAGTAAAGATTATCATGGGTGCAACTAGCTTAGGATCTACACAACCAATCTCATGAGGATACATAGTAAAGGCTTTTCCATGGCTACGTATGACTCTCTCAAATTTATTGCTCTCTGCTGGCAAAATAAATTCATCATCTCTACCAATTTTCACCTGTTTGATTGTCTCATCCGTGAATGTATGTCCTATGTTTTTCTTATCCCGAAGAATTGGATCATTTTTCACATCAATAATTTTTTCATTACTTCCTTGAGGTAATGGTTGAGCTATGGGTTTGATTTTTTTGTCTGCAGTTTTGTACTTTGTTTCAACTAAGGCATCATGTGTTTGGTTAAATTTCGAGCACTTGTCAACATTGAGAGCATACTCTTGGATTAGAGCATACTCATCAAGGGAAGAAAGAAGAATAATATGGGAATTAGAATTTTGTTGAAGACATAACTCTAACTCCTCAAGAGTAGAGAAACAATGAGATGTTTCAATCACATGCTCAATGTTCTCATCATGTTCCATGATTTTGTTGTTTTTATAATTTTTTTGGGTTTTTTGGATAAAAGACTTGGACAATTGACTCTTATGAAGAAAATCTAATCTAGAATGTGGAAAACAAAGTGACAAACTATTGTACATGTTGGTTGGATGCGAGATGTCAAACCAATATCCACTGTTGTCCCGCTCAACAATGGATTCTATCCGAAATTTTGATCATATGTAGCTCCAAACATGAATCGAGGTGCACAATCACTACAAGCATGCTCATGACCCAGAGTAACAATCGGTTTCTTTCTAATTGACAATCGATTCCTAGGATGATTCACTCCTACTGTCATGACTTGAAGTGATTGCATTCCATCCTTAGACTTAAATCTAGCATAGGTAGACCCATCATCCATGGCTTTAGTTTCCATACGACTCTCACAAATAAAGGGTTGACCTAAGAGAACTTCATAGGAGAAATTATCTTGAATAAAAAAGTGAAACTCTTCTGTGATTCCTCCTATGGATATGGACACACTAGCACAAGCTCCATACAGGGTACCTACACCATTATCTGCAGTTCTCATATGCCATCCACAATCTTTATCTATGGGCCATCGAAACTTATCATAGACTTCTCTTGAAATCACATTGATTTCAGAGCCGGAATCTAACAATGCATTTACAGTGATAGTGTTCTTATCATTTCCTATTTTAACATGCATCTCTGATGTACCTCTAGACCAAAATGTTCTTTTAAAGTGGCTTTCAAGATTGTTTTCATGATTTTCATGCTCAGGTTGAATAGGTCCTAAGAAATTTTTATTAACATTTACTTCATCATCATCAAAGTCCTCTTCATCAGATTCATCAAAGTTTAAGGCTTTATTCATAGCTTGATCTTGATCTAGAGAATCTTGCATCTCAGTATCTAGATTAAGTGGAAACCTCTTCCTTTTAATTAGGCCGATAAAGTTATCTTTAAAAACAGGCTTTTGCAATAGAGAAAACTTGTTCTAAAGACATAGTCACTTGACTCTTAAGCAAAATGTCATCTAAAATCTCCATAGGATCTATTTTTCTCTCAATTTCTGAAATCAAGATGGCTTTAGGTTTTCTCTTTGGTTTCTTTTGTTTTTGCTCAGGGTCTTGTTTTTGTTCATGTTCTCGTGTTTGGTCTTGAGTTTGTTTTGATTGTTCTTGTTTATCCAAAGGCTTTGGTTCTTTTTTTCTTTGCTTTGTCTTCTTCCCTTTTTGTTTCTCCTCTTGTTTTTGTTCATTGGGTTGTGCTTCTTGTTTTTTATCTTTGGATTGTGATGTTTCTCCCTGCTCTGTGATTGTTTCTATTCCCTCTGAGGTTTGTTTTCGTCTTACTCTTCTTTCACTAGGCTCAGCTTCATCTCTTTTTCGTTTTTCTTCTACATTGGATATGTGAGAAATAAGAGATTGATCTTCTATCGGTGACTCCCAAGCCGTTATTCTCCTAATCTCATCCCGTGCTCTTACTAAAGCCTCTATGGAAAAATCACCTTCCTTTGTGGGTTTACTTGATTCTACTTGTTGTTCATCAAGAGCTTCTAGTTTCACTCCTCTAGTTCCTACGTCCATTATGGTTATATTTTCATAATGTTTTTTCATTCCTCCCTTACCATAATTTCCTTGCAAAGGTAGCCTAGATCGATAGTCACATATTTTCTTGTCTATGTCTATTACTAGTCGTTGCTCCTTAGCAGCCTTCAATAATTCACAATCTCTCAAAAAGTGCTCTAACGAATCACACCAAGGACACCTACGAGGGCCACGCACAAAACCATTTTGATTTTGAGGATTTTGATTAACTTGTGGTGGGAAATTTTGAAATTGAGGATTTTGTTGATAAGGTATTGCTTGAACAGGATAATTAGGATTTTGAAAATGCAATTGATGTATTTGAGGAGCTTGGGGAGCAACATGTGGTACTTGAGGTGCAAGAGGAGCTTCCATATTATACGGTTGATGATTTTGAAAATTTTGATTTTGAGGATTTTGAAAAGCTATTTGAGAAGTTTGAGGATACAGGTTTTGATACATTTGAGGATTTTGCACATGAGGATGAGGATTTTGCATTGAAGGATTATGCATTGGAGGAACTTGATATGCTTGAGTAGGAGCTACTTGTGGATTTTGATTGGTAGCTATAACATGTTGATTAGGCTCTTGAAAAGTCATTGGGTTCATTTGATTTTGGAAAGTTTTGGTGTAATTAGATTGTAAAGCATCTATAGTCTTGGCCAAATTGGATTGTGTAACAATAAGACTTTCCATTTGCTTAGTGAGAATTTCCACTTGAGATTGTTCAACTACACTTTTATTTGGCTCTACTTTAAAACCTTGAGTAGGCTCCATCATTTGAGGAATAGGAGTAGAGTCAAAAAGCATAGCATGGGATTGTTCTCTAACTTGCTCCTTAGTTTGTGGAAGGCTAGCTTGAGGAAGACTAGTTTGCTCATAAAGCATGGATTGCCTTTGATGTCTATGGGCTACAGCCTCTACTACTTTACGCACTTTTTGCCAATTGTCAGTAAGACCATAGCGCTTATCTGGCTCTTCTAATCGCCGTTCAACTTCCCTACGAGTTTCAGGATGAAGAAGCTTAAGAAAATTGATCACAAGATCAGGTTCCAAAGTTATCTTATCCTCATCAGGAAGTTGCTCATAGCGTCTAATATACTCATTTTGTAAGTGAGTAATAGAGCTACTAGGCTTTAGGGAATCGACCCATCGTAAGAATCCATCCCGATTATGTTGGCTATAATCTTCAAGATAGAATTCTTTGAGCATCTCCTTTCTAAAATCACTCCAAGGAAGAGTATCATATTGAGTGACACGGTTTATGATAGAGCTATCAACAATTCGTTCAAAGAATGATATCAAAAGATCTTCGGGAAGACCAAAAATCATAGCTTGCTCTTCAAACAAATCTAAGTAGCTTGTTATGTTGATGCCATTGAATTTTCCCTTCTCTCTCAACATAGAAGAGACTATTCTTTGGCCTTGTTTCTCAACAATAAGGGATTTGAATCCTTCCTCCATCTTATGTGAATAAGCAAGTGATGCACGACGCTCTAGATCTCTCACAAATGCGTTTACTTCACGACGAAGATGTGCACGATACTGTGAGAAATCCAGTGCAACACTCAAGACTCATGATGATGATATGATGAGGATGAAAAATATGAAACAAAGGATATGGATCACAACCTCCCAACAAGATCAGAAGCAAATGCCATGAAGCGTTTCACGTCGGGTTCAAATGTGGAGGTGATCGCAATCCGGGTGGATCGGGTCCGGTCGTGGCACACACAGGGTGTATGAAGCTAATGAATGTTGGAAGGTTTAAGGACATGAAAGTGAAATTCACTTTGAGTATGGAGAAGAGAGAGATATTGAAATGTTTATGGGAATGGGAATGTAGGAGTGCAAGTTAGATTTATGAACATGAATGATAAGAATGAAAGAGAACCATATACACGAATCAAATTTGGAAGGAAGAATGGTCCATTGAAGGAGCTTCTTAAACACTTCCTAATTCTAATCCATATGCATAGTCTTCTTTGGATGATATGTATGCATGACGTGAATAGATGGAATCCTTACACATAAATCAGTTTCGAAAGGAAGAATGGTCCAATATTGGAACTTCTTATACACTTTCAGAAACTAATAAATATGTATGGATATGTATGGATTATATGCATGCAAGTGAATCATGATGGTAGAGTTTACTCACAAGCTCAATGAGACATCCTCACTGGTTCAATGCAATCGTGCGGAGCCTTCTCACACATAGAAGAATATAGAAGACATTTAAAAATACTTAAGAGACTGAGAGACATGCGAGAAGAGATAAGTGACAAGTGACATGAATTAAAAGAATTTGAATTAAGTTACATGTAAAATATCGTCGTGGTACGTCATGCTAAGCAGTCTACTGATCAAGGGTGGTTCCGACCCTCAAACCATGACAGTTCAATCGAATGTCACACGTAAGAAGGTGAGTTCCACTCCAGTGACCCTATGTCTGTCTAGGCTCGTAACGTCTAACTAAAGAAGTCTAAGACTCATTAAAATCAGCTCTAACTCACTCACACGCTCCACCGAGGGTGAGTCAAGATAGAGATGCAAGTTTCAAGAGCCTATCCTAGATTGGAGTTCTAACTAAAATTTGAAACTAGGTTCTATACTCATACTAGCTCACCTTGGATCCTCACTCGCTCAACCGAGGGTGATCGTCTCAAGGAAACCGTAAGCTAGCATGAGCCCTATGGATGCCTAACAATGATGCTCTAGGAGTTTGGAGGGGGGTTTATATAGTTTTTTGAATGAATTTGGGCCCTTGGATCTAGAGAAATAAGCTCTCAACTCTAGGATCACTACTTTCGATTACAACCATTTGATTAATCAAATCAATGGCTTGGAATTGTTCTTTCTATCAAATCTAGTGTAAAGGAGTGAAATTTAGGCGCCCTCATTCTCCACCATTGGATCTGGGCATGATCTGGACCGTCGGATCAGTGCTGACATCAATTCGGATAAGATAAGCCACTATTTTTGGAGAAACACTGCATTATTGATCTTTGATTGTAAAAAAAAGTCTTCTTTTATGGAAAAACTCGTGGATCCTCCTTGCTTTAAGCATAAGTGCATCTCCACCCTTGAATTTGAGCTCATCTTGATCGTACAACATGGCTCAATCAGCTTTCGCCATGTGGTGGCCCTTCAACCCTTCAATTTGCTTAAACTAGAAAACTGCGGTGATCCTGAAAACTAGACTTTGTACTCTTTGACCCTCCAAATAGGCTTTGATGAAGATGAAACTTTGTAGGACTATGTTTCCAAAGATCTCCTTCAGGAATATGCAGAAAAAGCTCCCATCTGAATCTCCCTTGTACAAGTTTGACTACATTTGGAAGCTTGCAAGGTGGCATTAAGGTCTCTAGGAAGCTCTGATAGCCTTGAAAATTTGTACAAATATGTAGCCACATATGATCTTTATACATGCCAAACCATAAGGCTAACATAAATTTCTATACAAGAATTTGTAGGGTCAAACTAGAAAAAATACATTTTTACAAAATGAACATAGCATATCAATGTGCTACAAAATCCATTTTTTGCTGAAATTTGGGCTATAGATTGCCTTTGACAATCTTTACAAGTATATGGATTTTCATCTAATTTGGTGACAATGAAATTTTTGCCCTAATTTCCCAACTTTGACCAGCTTTGACCAGCTTTGACCGCTACCATGGACTTTCTTGATTTCTTTGAAACTTTGTATGTGACCTTCCTTTGACATCCTTGATGCATCTTGGACTTCTTGGGGAATTCTGGCTACCTTCACCAAATATGTTTTTTGTAGGCCTTCACAAGTGAGAGAGGAGAGAAAATCTCGACGACAGCGTGGCACACTGGTGACTCTTGCACTTCCCTCTCTTGCTTCACTTAAACTATGCTTCTCTTGCTTACTCTAGAATTGGTCCAAGAATAGTTCTTGCCTTGATTTTTAGTGTGTCGATCACGTACGCTCCTAACTGCAAGAGTATCTTGGTGCTCACTTTGATGTCCCAAGATTGTCTTCACAACTGGCAGCCAACGACTCACTGTTTTGTCCTATAGTGACTTTAGACTAAAACCCAAAATTTTAATTGGGGGGCCATACTTTCCCCTGTGCGTACGCTGCCGCTTCACATACCTTCACATTTCCTTTCAAGTCTTCACTTTTGCACATAAGAGGGGGTTCACCTGAACCTTCCAAAATACTTTTAAAAACAGTTTGAACCTTAGGGAAATTAGAGAAAATACCTCTGCAACGTGCAACCCACTTTCTCCAATTTACCCTTTGTCGACAATTAATTGTGCACTACCAGTGCACTTTGACACCTGCACTTTAGCACTTTGACTTTGCACTTGTTGACTTTGACCTTGACCTTGTTGACTTTGACCTTTTGACTTTGCACTTGTTGACTTTGACCTTGACCTTGTTGACTTTGACCTTTTGACTTTGACCTTTTGACTTTGACTACAGTTGACTTTGACCAACATGACTTTTATGGGCTCAAAACATATGCATATACATATACATATACATATACATATACATATACATATACATATACATATACATATACATTACATATACATATACATATACATATACATTACATATACATATACATATACATATACATATACATATACATATACATATACATATACATATACATATACATATACATATACATGTATATACACATATACATTTACATACACATATAAATATACATATACATATACATATACATATACATATACATATACATATACATATACATATACATATATATATATATACATATACATATACATACATGTATATGTATATATACATATACATATACATATACATATACATATACATATACATATACATATACATATACATATACATATTCATATACATATACATATACACATACATATACATATACATATACATATACATATACATATACATATACATATACATATACATATACATATACATATACATATACATATACATATACATATACATACATGTACATATACATATACATATACATATACATGTACATATACATATACATGTACATATACATATACACACACTTAAGCTAGCCCCTTGCTTGCTTTTTTGTTTTCTTTTAGTAGGCATATCTATGTGTGTGCACAGGTAGTGTTGCAACTCTCTACCCCTGAGTTGTTAGCATCGGTTCTCCCTCATATTGTATCCATTATATATAATTCTTGTCTCATTGGATAGCTATTAGTGTCTATGTTATGCTCACAAAGTCTTTGGATCATTCTCTGAGTAATGTGGGAGCAACATTCATTTTAGTGAAGTTGTGTGATTGATATCTCTCTTGGTGTGTAGGCTCTGTTGGAAATATTTTGCTCTCTATTGTAAGGGCTGGTTCTCCTTCTCTATGTATTCATTGGCTATGATTTTAGTGTCATTGGGTAGCCATTAGAGTCCTCTAAAGGTGACGCAAGTTTGAGATTCATTCTCTGTATAATCTCTGAGAAAGGCTTGCTGGAGTGAAGTGAGGTCTCTTCTTGACTGGCAGTTGTAAGCATTCAACTACCCCATGTTGTAGACATTGTTTCTCCTTGTGTAAGCATCCATTTGAAGTGAAATTTGTTTTGTTGGAAAGCTCTTGATGTCTACTACAGGTCTACAAAAGCTCACTGGAGTTCTATGCGTAAGCTCTGAGTAAGAGCATTTTTGGTGTGCAGAGGTCAAAGAAGGATACTTGTGGAGGTAGTTCACGCTTCGTCGTTGCTTAGGGGTTGAGATACTTCCCCCATCAGTGGTATCAGAGCATTTGGGCATCTTGGAGGTATCACATACAGCAAGAAGACCTCTTGGAGTTGGTGGTTGAAGATTTGCATCAACAAAAGCTTTTTGGAGGTAGCTTACATCAAGGGGGAGCTATTCTTCTCAAAGTTTCAAGAGCACAAGGTGTCCATCTAAGGAAAGCTTTGGATTGAGGTAACCTCAGAGCCTCATTTTCATTTTACACACATTGGAACATTAGCCAAGGGCTAGGTCAAGTATCAAAGACTAGATATGGGAGACTTCAACACTCAAATTGAAAAGCTAGACAAAGGGAACTATCAACCATGGAGATTTAGGGTCTCCAACTATCTTATGGGCAAGGGCCTTTGGGGGTTGATTAGTGGAAGTGAACCAAGACCTAGGCTGGATGAGAATCCAACCAATGACCAGAGAAGGGCCTTTAGGGAATGGAATGAAAGAGACAAGAGGGTTATCTTTATTCTTTCCCAACACATTAGCAATAGCATGATCGGCCATATCCAAAACTTGGATTCAAGCGTGAAGGTATGGGAGACACTTGAAAGGCTTTATTCAACAAGCACCAAAGCAAGGAAGATCCAACTCAAGAATGAGCTCAACAACCTTAGGAAGAGCTCAGGGAGTAGCATAAATGACTACATACTTAAGGTCAAGGAGTTATCAGATGCATCCGGATCCATTGGAAGCCACGTAGACGATGACGATCTTGTGGCTTATACTCTCAATGGTTTGAGAGATTAAGAGAAGTGGAAACCCTTTACCACTTCAGTTTATGTAAGGGATAATCTTCCCGATTGTGAGCAATTAGTTGCTCTCATGGTCACCGAAGAAATGAAGATAGGTGGAAGTTCAACTAAAAGCAAGGATGCACAAGTTTTCTATGCAGGTAATCAAAGGGGCAAAGGAAGACAAGGACAAGGAAGGGGCAAAGGAAGGTTTGGAGGAAGGCAAGGCCACTCAAGCAATCAAGGACATGACCAAGGCACCTCATCACAAAGAGGGAGAGGAAGAACAAGAGGAAGAGGAGGAGGACATCAACAAAACAGGAATCAAGATGGCAAAGGATGTTACATATATGGCAAGTTTGGCCACTACGCTAGAGATTGCTACCAAGGAGGAAACCAAAGGAGCTATAATCAAGGATCTTCATACAAAGGCCAAGGTAATTATGCCTCTACAAGTTCAGAAAATGACAATCTCTTGATGATGCACATGGTATATTGATAGTGGATGTAGCAACCATATGAATTGCAATGCTTCTTGGTTTACTAATCTACATGTTCCCAAAGGTAAAGGACATGTAGAATCAGGTGATGATACAGCCCATGAGATCTCCCATGTTGGAGATGTAGCTTTGGATGACGAGGAAGGAAGATGTCTCAAGGATGTCCTGCATGTACCTACTATCACAAAGAACTTGGTGTTCGTTGGGCAAATGGTTGAAAGAGGCTATCAAGTAAGGTTCAACAAAGGTGGATGCTTTGTGGAGAACCCTAAGCAAGGTTACAAGGTCATAGCAAGAGGAAAGAAGCAAGGGAGACTCTTCACTTTGGAGGTAAATTCTCATTCCACTCAACATGTCTACTTCACATATGGAAATAAGAGGATTTCGGAGTTGGACTTGTGGCACAAGAAGATAGGTCACATCAACATACAAAGAATGAAGGAAATGCAATTCAAGAGGCTGGTTGAAGGTCTTCCCAACTTCCAAGGACAAGGTATGAAGCATTTATGTGAATCTCCTCAACTAGGGAAGCAAGCGAGACTTCCATTCAAGAAGAGTGGCTACATAAGCCAACATCCATTGGAGTTGATACATACAGATGTGTGGGGGCCAACCAAAGAGCAATCCATTGGAGGTAACAAGTACCTTGTCACTTTTATAGATGATTGCACAAGGATGTTTTGGGTTTATTTCATCAAAAACAAATCAGATGTGTTTACATGTTTCAAAGCATTCAAGGCAATGGTAGAGAAGGAAACAGGTACATATATCAAGAAGCTAAGGTCCGATGGAGGGGGAGAATATTTCTCAAATGAGTTTTCTGATTTTTTAATGGATCAAGGCATCAAGAGGCAAGAAACATGCAGGTACACACCCCAACAAGATGGAGTAGCAGAGAGAAAGAATAGATACATTGCCCTAATCGCTAGAGCAATGCTTAATGAGATGAATGTACCTAACATGTTTTGGAGTGATGCAGCAAATACCGCCGTGTATCTTATGAATAAGGCTCCTACCTTAGGGTTCCATGGCTTGACACCATATCAAGCCTATTATGGTAAGAAACCTGATCTTTCCCACTTGAAGATATTTGGATGTACTTGTTATGTACATGTGCCAAGTGAATTGAGGCACAAGCTACAACCAAAGGCAGAAAAGTGTGTGTTTCTAGGATATTCAAATGATCATAAAGGTTATAGGTGCTTCAACCCAAACACAAAGGACTTGAGGATATCAAGGGATGTAGCATTTGATGAGCTACTCCCTTGGTATAAGAAGTATGATTGTATGCAAGACTATGAAGAAGAAAAGCATGGACATGATGAAGAATAAATCGACCTAGAGCTAAGCGGCCCAAGGTGTTCCATCAATGAAGATAGTTCAAGCATGAACTCACCATGGAGGGGGAGATCTTCATCAAGCTATGAAGCACAATCAATCAACAAAGGCAAAGCAACATTGGTGTAGTTGGATGAAGAAGGTAATGAAGTTGAAGATGATGAAGGACACATGATGGAGAAAGAAGCCATGTCAAAGAAAGAGATCAAGTTCCCAAGGCAAAGGAGGTTTATTCCTCCAAAAGGTGAAGAGAGGAAGTCTTCTAGAGTTAAGTATCCAACTCATGTTTGTAGGTTGAAGAAGGCACTTTATGGCCTAAAGCAAGCTCCAAGGGATTGGAACCAAAGATTGGTGGACTATTTGATCAAATGTGGTTACAATCAATGCAAGGCAAATCCATCTCTCTTCATCAAACAAAGAGGAGAACTTGTAGTCTACATGTGCGTGTATGTAGATGATCTTATCATTACAGGTAGTGATACAAAGGGCATTGAGGAGATCAAGGCAAAGCTTGGAAAGGATTTTAGGATCACTGATCTTGGAGATCTTAGGTATTTTCTTGGCATTGAAGTTGTATACAAAGAAGAAGGTATTATGCTCATACAAAGGAAGTATATTCTAGACCTACTTGAGAGGTTTGGGATGCTACATTGCAAGCCTATTTCAAATCCCATGGAAGTTAATGTAAAGCTAAGCTCCATTGATGGAGAGCCATTAGAGGATGTAACCTTGTATCGATCTATTGTAGGATCTTTCAATTATGCCACAATAACTAGGCCCGACATAGCATATGGAGTTGGAGTGTTATCACAATTTATGCATAGTCCAAGGACTACACACCTGCAAGCTGCAAGAAGAATGTTACGATATCTCAAAGCCACTATAAATGAAGGATTGTTCTATTCATTTGATGATGATATGCAGGTCAAAGCTTATTCTGATGCCGATTGGTCCGGTTTGAAGGAGGATAGAAGAAGTACAAGTGGGTACCTATTCATGCTAGGTAGCAAGATCATCTCATGGATTTCAAAGAAGCAACCCACGGTGGCATTATCTTCCATGAAGGCTGAGTATAGAGCTTTGGCTCAAGTCACATGTGAGCTACTGTGGATTAAGAAGTTATTTATGGAGCTTAATGTGCAGGTTGACACCTATCGAATTCTTTGTGACAACATGAGTAGCATTCATCTAGCATCGAATCCTGTCTATCATGCTAGAACCAAGCATATTGAAGTGCATATGCATATACATATACATATACATATGCATATACATATACATATACATATACATATACATATACATATACATATACATATACATATACATATACATATACATATACATATACATATACATATACATATACATATACATATACATATACATTTACATATACATATACATACACATATACATATACATATACATATACATATACATATACATATACATATACATATACATATACATATACATATACATATACATATACATATACATATACATATACATATACATATACATATGCATATACATATACATATACATATACATATACATATACATAGACATATACATATACATATACATGTATATGTACATATACATATACATATACATGTACATGTACATATACATATACATATACATATACATAAACATATACATATACATATACATATACATATACATATACATATACATATACATATACATATACATATACATATACATATACAGATCCATATACATATACATACAAATATACAGATACGTATACATATACATATACATATACATATACATATACATATACATATACATATACATATACATATACATATACATATACATATACATATACATATACATATACATATACATATACATATACATATACATATACATATACATATACATATGCATATACATATACATATACATATACATATACATATACATAAACATATACATATACATATGCATATACATATACATATACATATACATATACATATACATATACATATACATATACATATACATATACATATACATATACATATACATATACATATACATATACATATACATATACATATACATATACATATACATATACATATACATACATATACATGTGCATATACATATACATATACATATACATATTGATGGGGGAAGTATCTCAACCCCTAAGCAACGATGAAGCGCGAATGACCTCCACAGGTATACTTCTTTGACCTCTGCACACCAAAAATGCTCTTACTCAGAGCTTATGCAGAGAACTCCAGTGAGCTTTTGTAGACCTGTAGTAGACACCAAGGGCTTTCCAACAAAACAAATTTCACTTGAAATGGATGCTTACACAAAGAGAAACAATGTCTACAACATGAGCTAGTTGAATGCTCACAACTGCTAGTCAAGCAGAGACCTCACTTCACTCCAGCAAATTTTTCTCAGAGATTATACAGAGAATGAATCTCAAACTTAAGTCAACTTTAGAGGACTCTAATAGCTACCCAATGACACCAAAATCATAGCAAATGGATACATAGAGAAGGAGAACCAGCCCTTACAACAGAGAGCAAAATATTTCCAACAGAGCCTACACAAAGAGAGAGATATCAATCACACAACTTCACTAAAATGAATGTTGCTCCCAGCTTACTCAGAGAATGCTCCAGAGAATTGGTAAGCATAAAATAGACTCTTATAGCTATCCAATGAGACAAGAATTACATCAAATGGATACCATATGAGGGAGAACCAATGCTAACAACTCAGGGGTAGAGAGTTGCAACACTGCCTGCGCACACACATAGATATGCCTACTAAAAGAAAACAAACAAGCAAGCAAGGGGGTTGCTTAAGCAAGGGGCTTGCTTATCACAACTCCAGCACTTAGTGCTCACTTTACATGAGCTAAAACTCCAAGAAGATGGCCCAAAAGAAGTCGGGATACATGCTCCTTTTATAGTGAGAGGTGTGCCCCTAAAATCTAGGAACTACCTTTCCAAATCAGCCTCCTAACTTGGAGGAATTAGTTGAGATGACTTGGGGAGTGGTTGAGTGACTTTTCTTGATGGAATCTCGTGGCTTTTGGCTTCCTTTGATTGCTCCACATGTCCATAAAAGATTCCCCACGAATTTTTAGCTTGAAGCTTGACTTTTAACACTCCCCCTCAAGCTTCAATTCTTCATCCTCATCCAAGCTCCTTCATGTTGATGCATTGCTTGAATTTTGAAATCTTCATCCCATCCAAAGCCTTTGTAAACATGTCCGCAACTTGGTCCTTAGTACCAATATGATGTACTGAAACTTCCTTGGATATCACCTTTTCCCTTATGAAGTGATAGTGCACTTCAATATGCTTGGTTCTAGCATGATAGACAGGGTTCGATGCTAGATGAATGCTACTCATGTTGTCACAAAAAATTGGATATGTGTCAACCTGCAAATTAAGCTCCATAAATAACTTCTTAATCCACATTAGCTCACATGTGACTTGAGCCAAAGCTCTATACTCAGCCTCGGTGGAAGATAATGCCACCGTGGGTTGCTTCTTTGAAATCCATGAGATGATCTTGCTACCTAGCATGACTAGGTAACCACTTGTACTCCTTCTATCTTCCTTCGAACCGGCCCAATCGGCATCGGAATAAGCTTTGACCTGCATATCATCATCAAATGAGTAGAACAATCCTTCATTTATAGTGGCTTTGAGATATCGCAACATTCTTCTTGCAGCTTGCAAGTGTGTAGTCCTTGGACTATGCATAAATTGTGATAACACTCCAACTCCATATGCTATGTCAGGCCTGGTTATTGTGGCATAATTGAAAGAGCCTACAATAGATCGATACAAAGTTACATCCTCTAATGGCTCTCCATCAATGGAGCTTAGCTTTACATTAACTTCCATGGGATTTGAAATAGGCTTGCAATGTAGCATCCCAAACCTCTCAAGTAGGTCTAGAATATACTTCCTTTGTATGAGCATAATACCTTCTTCTTTGTATACAACTTCAATGCCAAGAAAATACCTAAGATCTCCAAGATCAGAGATCCTAAACTCCTTTCCAAGCTTTGCCTTGATCTCCTCAATGCCCTTTGTATCATTACCTGTAATGATAAGATCATCTACATACACACACATGTAGACCACAAGTTCTCCTCTTTGTTTGATGAAGAGAGATGGATCCGCCTTGCATTGATTGTAACCACATTTGATCAAATAGTCCACCAATCTTTGGTTCCAAGCCCTTGGAGCTTGCTTTAGGCCATAAAGTGCCCTCTTCAACCTACAAACATGATGTGGAAACTCTTTATGAACAAAACCTAGTGGTTGCTCCATGTATACCTCTTCTTCCAAGTCTCCATTGAGAAAGGCATTCTTGATATCCAATTGGAAGAGCTTCCATCCTTTGCTAGCAGCCATTGCAATGAGTGTCCTAATGGTGCTTATCTTTGCCACGGGGCTGAATGTCTCTTCAAAGTCCACTCCATAGGTTTGTGCAAAACCCTTGGCCACCAATCTTGCTTTGAACCTAGAAATAGATCCATCTGAATTCCTCTTTACTTTATACACCCACTTATTACCTATTACCTTCATGTTCTCCTTCTTGGGCACTAGAGTCCATGTTTGATTTTCCTCAAGTGCGTCGATCTCTTCTTGCATTGCCTCTTTCCATTCGGTGTACCTGCTTGCATCTTCATAGCAATCGGGCTCATGATCTTCTACTACTTTGTTCATATATGCATAATGTGTTGCCATGTATGAATCATAAGTAAACCTTTGAGTTGGATACTTAACTCTAGAAGACTTCCTTTCTTCACCTTTTGGAGGAATAAACCTCCTTTGCCTTGGGAACTTGATCTCTTTCTTTGACGTGGCTTCTTTCTCCATCATGTGTCCTTCATCATCTTCAACTTCATTACCTTCTTCATCCAACTCCACCAATGTTGCTTTGCCTTTGTTGATTGATTGTGCTTCATAGCTTGATGAAGATCTCCCCCTCCATGGTGAGTTCATGCTTGAACTATCTTCATTGATGGAACACCTTGGGCCGCTTAGCTCTAGGTCGATTTGTTCTTCATCATGTCCATGCTTTTCTTCTTCATAGTCCTGCATACAATCATACTTCTTATACCAAGGGAGTAGCTCATCAAATGCTACATCCCTTGATATCCTCAAGTCCTTTGTATTTGGGTTGAAGCACCTGTAACCTTTATGATCATTTGAATATCCTAGAAACACACACTTTTCTGCCTTTGGTTGTAGCTTGTGCCTCAATTCACTTGGCACATGTACATAACAAGTACATCCAAATATCTTCAAGTGGGAAAGATCAGGTTTCTTACCATAATAGGCTTGATATGGTGTCAAGCCATGGATCCCTGAGGTAGGAGCCCTATTCATTAGATACACGGCGGTATTTGCTGCATCACTCCAAAACATGTTAGGTACATTCATCTCATTAAGCATTGCTCTAGCGATCTCGGCAATGTATCTATTCTTTCTCTCTGCTACTCCATTTTGTTGGGGTGTGTACCTGCATGTTACTTGCCTCTTGATGCCTTGATCCATTAAAAAATCAGAAAACTCATTTGAGAAATATTCTCCCCCTCCATCGGACCTTAGCTTCTTGATATATGTACCTGTTTCCTTCTCTACCATTGCCTTGAATGCTTTGAAACATGTAAACACATCTGATTTGTTTTTTATGAAATAAACCCAAACCATCCTTGTGCAATCATCTATAAAAGTGACAAAGTACTTGTTACCTCCAATGGATTGCTCTTTCGTTGGCCCCCACACATCTGTATGTATCAACTCCAATGGATGTTGGCTTATGTAGCCACTCTTCTTGAATGGAAGTCTCGCTTGCTTCCCTAGTTGACAAGATTCACATAAATGCTTCATACCTTGTCCTTGGAAGTTGGGAAGACCTTCAACCAGCCTCTTGAATTGCATTTCCTTCATTCTTTGTATGTTGATGTGACCTATCCTCTTGTGCCACAAGTCCAACTCCGAAATCCTCTTGTTTCCATATGTGAAGTAGACATGTTGAGTAGAATGAGAATTTACCTCCAAAGTGAAGAGTCTCCCTTGCTTCTTTCCTCTTGCTATGACCTTGTAACCTTGCTTAGGGTTCTCCACAAAGCATCCACCTTTGTTGAACCTTACTTGATAGCCTCTTTCAACCATTTGCCCAACGGACACCAAGTTCTTTGTGATGGTAGGTACATGCAAGACATCCTTGAGACATCTTCCTTCCTCCTTGTCATCCAAAGCTACATCTCCAACATGGGAGATCTCATGGGCTGTATCATCACCTGTTTCTACATGTCCTTTACCTTTGGGAGCATGTAGATTAGTAAACCAAGAAGCATTGCAACTCATATGGTTGCTACATCCACTATCAATATACCAAGTGTTATCTACTTTGCTTGAATTCCCATTCATGTGCATCATCAAGAGATTGTCATTTTCTGAACTTGTAGAAGCATAATTACCTTGGCCTTTGTATGAAGAACCTTGATTATAGTTCCTTTGGTTTCCTCCTTGGTAGCAATCTCTAGCATAGTGCCCAAACTTGCCACATATGTAACATCCTTCGCCATCTTGATTCCTGTTTTGTTGATGTCGTCCTCCTCTTCCTCTTGATCTTCCTCTCCCTCTTTGTGATGAGGTGCCTTGGTCATGTCCTTGATTTCTTGAGTGGCCTTGCCTTCCTCCAAACCTTCCTTTGCCCCTTCCTTGTCCTTGTCTTCCTTTGCCCCTTTGATTACCTGCATAGAAAACTTGTGCATCTTTGCTTTTAGTTGAACTTCCACCTATGTTCATTTCTTCGGTGACCATGAGAGCAACCAATTGCTCAAAATCGGGAAGATTATCCCTTACATAAACTGAAGTGGTAAAGGGTTTCCACTTCTCATCATCTCTCAAACCATTGAGAGTATAAGCCACAAGATCGTCATCATCTACGTGGCTTCCAATGGATCCCAATGCATCTGATAACTCCTTGACCTTAAGTATGTAGTCATTTATGCTACTCCCTGAGCTCTTCCTAAGGTTGTTGAGCTCATTCTTGAGTTGGATCTTCCTTGCTTTGGTGCTTGTTGAATAAAGCCTTTCAAGTGTCTCCCATACCTTCATGCTTGAATCCAGGTCTTGGATATGGCCGATCATGCTATTGCTAATGTGTTGGGAAAGAATAAAGATAACCCTCTTGTCTCTTTCATTCCATTCCCTAAAGGCCCTTCTCTGGTCATTGGTTGGATTCTCATCCAACCTAGGTCTTGGTTCACTTCCACTAATCAACCCCCAAAGGCCCTTGCCCATAAGATAGTTGGAGACCCTAAATCTCCATGGTTGATAGTTACCTTTGTCTAGCTTTTCAATTTGAGTGTTGAAGTCTCCCATATCTAGTCTTTGATACTTGACCTAGCCCTTGGCTAATGCTCCAATGTGTGTAAAATGAAAATGAGGCTCTGAGGTTACCTCAATCCAAAGCTTTCCTTAGATGGACACCTTGTGCTCTTGCAAATTTGAGTAGAATAGCTCCCCCTTGATGTGAGCTACCTCCAAGAAGCTTTTGTTGATGCAACTCTTCAACCACCAACTCCAAGAGGTCTTCTTGCTTGTATGTGATACCTCCAAGATGCCCAAATGCTCTGATACCACTGATGGGGGAAGTATCTCAACCCCTAAGCAACGATGAAGCGCGAATGACCTCCACAGGTATACTTCTTTGACCTCTGCACACCAAAAATGCTCTTACTCAGAGCTTATGCAGAGAACTCCAGTGAGCTTTTGTAGACCTGTAGTAGACACCAAGGGCTTTCCAACAAAACAAATTTCACTTGAAATGGATGCTTACACAAAGAGAAACAATGTCTACAACATGAGCTAGTTGAATGCTCACAACTGCTAGTCAAGCAGAGACCTCACTTCACTCCAGCAAACTTTTCTCAGAGATTATACAGAGAATGAATCTCAAACTTAAGTCAACTTTAGAGGACTCTAATAGCTACCCAATGACACCAAAATCATAGCAAATGGATACATAGAGAAGGAGAACCAGCCCTTACAACAGAGAGCAAAATATTTCCAACAGAGCCTACACAAAGAGAGAGATATCAATCACACAACTTCACTAAAATGAATGTTGCTCCCAGCTTACTCAGAGAATGCTCCAGAGAATTGGTAAGCATAAAATAGACTCTTATAGCTATCCAATGAGACAAGAATTACATCAAATGGATACCATATGAGGGAGAACCAATGCTAACAACTCAGGGGTAGAGAGTTGCAACACTGCCTGCGCACACACATAGATATGCCTACTAAAAGAAAACAAACAAGCAAGCAAGGGGGTTGCTTAAGCAAGGGGCTTGCTTATCACAACTCCAGCACTTAGTGCTCACTTTACATGAGCTAAAACTCCAAGAAGATGGCCCAAAAGAAGTCGGGATACATGCTCCTTTTATAGTGAGAGGTGTGCCCCTAAAATCTAGGAACTACCTTTCCAAATCAGCCTCCTAACTTGGAGGAATTAGTTGAGATGACTTGGGGAGTGGTTGAGTGACTTTTCTTGATGGAATCTCGTGGCTTTTGGCTTCCTTTGATTGCTCCACATGTCCATAAAAGATTCCCCACGAATTTTTAGCTTGAAGCTTGACTTTTAACACTCCCCCTCAAGCTTCAATTCTTCATCCTCATCCAAGCTCCTTCATGTTGATGCATTGCTTGAATTTTGAAATCTTCATCCCATCCAAAGCCTTTGTAAACATGTCCGCAACTTGGTCCTTAGTACCAATATGATGTACTGAAACTTCCTTGGATATCACCTTTTCCCTTATGAAGTGATAGTGCACTTCAATATGCTTGGTTCTAGCATGATAGACAGGGTTCGATGCTAGATGAATGCTACTCATGTTGTCACAAAAAATTGGATATGTGTCAACCTGCAAATTAAGCTCCATAAATAACTTCTTAATCCACATTAGCTCACATGTGACTTGAGCCAAAGCTCTATACTCAGCCTCGGTGGAAGATAATGCCACCGTGGGTTGCTTCTTTGAAATCCATGAGATGATCTTGCTACCTAGCATGACTAGGTAACCACTTGTACTCCTTCTATCTTCCTTCGAACCGGCCCAATCGGCATCGGAATAAGCTTTGACCTGCATATCATCATCAAATGAGTAGAACAATCCTTCATTTATAGTGGCTTTGAGATATCGCAACATTCTTCTTGCAGCTTGCAAGTGTGTAGTCCTTGGACTATGCATAAATTGTGATAACACTCCAACTCCATATGCTATGTCAGGCCTGGTTATTGTGGCATAATTGAAAGAGCCTACAATAGATCGATACAAAGTTACATCCTCTAATGGCTCTCCATCAATGGAGCTTAGCTTTACATTAACTTCCATGGGATTTGAAATAGGCTTGCAATGTAGCATCCCAAACCTCTCAAGTAGGTCTAGAATATACTTCCTTTGTATGAGCATAATACCTTCTTCTTTGTATACAACTTCAATGCCAAGAAAATACCTAAGATCTCCAAGATCAGAGATCCTAAACTCCTTTCCAAGCTTTGCCTTGATCTCCTCAATGCCCTTTGTATCATTACCTGTAATGATAAGATCATCTACATACACACACATGTAGACCACAAGTTCTCCTCTTTGTTTGATGAAGAGAGATGGATCCGCCTTGCATTGATTGTAACCACATTTGATCAAATAGTCCACCAATCTTTGGTTCCAAGCCCTTGGAGCTTGCTTTAGGCCATAAAGTGCCCTCTTCAACCTACAAACATGATGTGGAAACTCTTTATGAACAAAACCTAGTGGTTGCTCCATGTATACCTCTTCTTCCAAGTCTCCATTGAGAAAGGCATTCTTGATATCCAATTGGAAGAGCTTCCATCCTTTGCTAGCAGCCATTGCAATGAGTGTCCTAATGGTGCTTATCTTTGCCACGGGGCTGAATGTCTCTTCAAAGTCCACTCCATAGGTTTGTGCAAAACCCTTGGCCACCAATCTTGCTTTGAACCTAGAAATAGATCCATCTGAATTCCTCTTTACTTTATACACCCACTTATTACCTATTACCTTCATGTTCTCCTTCTTGGGCACTAGAGTCCATGTTTGATTTTCCTCAAGTGCGTCGATCTCTTCTTGCATTGCCTCTTTCCATTCGGTGTACCTGCTTGCATCTTCATAGCAATCGGGCTCATGATCTTCTACTACTTTGTTCATATATGCATAATGTGTTGCCATGTATGAATCATAAGTAAACCTTTGAGTTGGATACTTAACTCTAGAAGACTTCCTTTCTTCACCTTTTGGAGGAATAAACCTCCTTTGCCTTGGGAACTTGATCTCTTTCTTTGACGTGGCTTCTTTCTCCATCATGTGTCCTTCATCATCTTCAACTTCATTACCTTCTTCATCCAACTCCACCAATGTTGCTTTGCCTTTGTTGATTGATTGTGCTTCATAGCTTGATGAAGATCTCCCCCTCCATGGTGAGTTCATGCTTGAACTATCTTCATTGATGGAACACCTTGGGCCGCTTAGCTCTAGGTCGATTTGTTCTTCATCATGTCCATGCTTTTCTTCTTCATAGTCCTGCATACAATCATACTTCTTATACCAAGGGAGTAGCTCATCAAATGCTACATCCCTTGATATCCTCAAGTCCTTTGTATTTGGGTTGAAGCACCTGTAACCTTTATGATCATTTGAATATCCTAGAAACACACACTTTTCTGCCTTTGGTTGTAGCTTGTGCCTCAATTCACTTGGCACATGTACATAACAAGTACATCCAAATATCTTCAAGTGGGAAAGATCAGGTTTCTTACCATAATAGGCTTGATATGGTGTCAAGCCATGGATCCCTGAGGTAGGAGCCCTATTCATTAGATACACGGCGGTATTTGCTGCATCACTCCAAAACATGTTAGGTACATTCATCTCATTAAGCATTGCTCTAGCGATCTCGGCAATGTATCTATTCTTTCTCTCTGCTACTCCATTTTGTTGGGGTGTGTACCTGCATGTTACTTGCCTCTTGATGCCTTGATCCATTAAAAAATCAGAAAACTCATTTGAGAAATATTCTCCCCCTCCATCGGACCTTAGCTTCTTGATATATGTACCTGTTTCCTTCTCTACCATTGCCTTGAATGCTTTGAAACATGTAAACACATCTGATTTGTTTTTTATGAAATAAACCCAAACCATCCTTGTGCAATCATCTATAAAAGTGACAAAGTACTTGTTACCTCCAATGGATTGCTCTTTCGTTGGCCCCCACACATCTGTATGTATCAACTCCAATGGATGTTGGCTTATGTAGCCACTCTTCTTGAATGGAAGTCTCGCTTGCTTCCCTAGTTGACAAGATTCACATAAATGCTTCATACCTTGTCCTTGGAAGTTGGGAAGACCTTCAACCAGCCTCTTGAATTGCATTTCCTTCATTCTTTGTATGTTGATGTGACCTATCCTCTTGTGCCACAAGTCCAACTCCGAAATCCTCTTGTTTCCATATGTGAAGTAGACATGTTGAGTAGAATGAGAATTTACCTCCAAAGTGAAGAGTCTCCCTTGCTTCTTTCCTCTTGCTATGACCTTGTAACCTTGCTTAGGGTTCTCCACAAAGCATCCACCTTTGTTGAACCTTACTTGATAGCCTCTTTCAACCATTTGCCCAACGGACACCAAGTTCTTTGTGATGGTAGGTACATGCAAGACATCCTTGAGACATCTTCCTTCCTCCTTGTCATCCAAAGCTACATCTCCAACATGGGAGATCTCATGGGCTGTATCATCACCTGTTTCTACATGTCCTTTACCTTTGGGAGCATGTAGATTAGTAAACCAAGAAGCATTGCAACTCATATGGTTGCTACATCCACTATCAATATACCAAGTGTTATCTACTTTGCTTGAATTCCCATTCATGTGCATCATCAAGAGATTGTCATTTTCTGAACTTGTAGAAGCATAATTACCTTGGCCTTTGTATGAAGAACCTTGATTATAGTTCCTTTGGTTTCCTCCTTGGTAGCAATCTCTAGCATAGTGCCCAAACTTGCCACATATGTAACATCCTTCGCCATCTTGATTCCTGTTTTGTTGATGTCGTCCTCCTCTTCCTCTTGATCTTCCTCTCCCTCTTTGTGATGAGGTGCCTTGGTCATGTCCTTGATTTCTTGAGTGGCCTTGCCTTCCTCCAAACCTTCCTTTGCCCCTTCCTTGTCCTTGTCTTCCTTTGCCCCTTTGATTACCTGCATAGAAAACTTGTGCATCTTTGCTTTTAGTTGAACTTCCACCTATGTTCATTTCTTCGGTGACCATGAGAGCAACCAATTGCTCAAAATCGGGAAGATTATCCCTTACATAAACTGAAGTGGTAAAGGGTTTCCACTTCTCATCATCTCTCAAACCATTGAGAGTATAAGCCACAAGATCGTCATCATCTACGTGGCTTCCAATGGATCCCAATGCATCTGATAACTCCTTGACCTTAAGTATGTAGTCATTTATGCTACTCCCTGAGCTCTTCCTAAGGTTGTTGAGCTCATTCTTGAGTTGGATCTTCCTTGCTTTGGTGCTTGTTGAATAAAGCCTTTCAAGTGTCTCCCATACCTTCATGCTTGAATCCAGGTCTTGGATATGGCCGATCATGCTATTGCTAATGTGTTGGGAAAGAATAAAGATAACCCTCTTGTCTCTTTCATTCCATTCCCTAAAGGCCCTTCTCTGGTCATTGGTTGGATTCTCATCCAACCTAGGTCTTGGTTCACTTCCACTAATCAACCCCCAAAGGCCCTTGCCCATAAGATAGTTGGAGACCCTAAATCTCCATGGTTGATAGTTACCTTTGTCTAGATTTTCAATTTGAGTGTTGAAGTCTCCCATATCTAGTCTTTGATACTTGACCTAGCCCTTGGCTAATGCTCCAATGTGTGTAAAATGAAAATGAGGCTCTGAGGTTACCTCAATCCAAAGCTTTCCTTAGATGGACACCTTGTGCTCTTGCAAATTTGAGTAGAATAGCTCCCCCTTGATGTGAGCTACCTCCAAGAAGCTTTTGTTGATGCAACTCTTCAACCACCAACTCCAAGAGGTCTTCTTGCTTGTATGTGATACCTCCAAGATGCCCAAATGCTCTG
>CM035410.1:21704445-21714445 GCA_020310875.1 Ceratopteris richardii
AGGTCAAAGAAGGATACCTGTGGAGGTCATTCGCGCTTCGTCGTTGCTTAGGGGTTGAGATACTTCCCTCATCAGTGGTATCAGAGCATTTGGGCATCTTGGAGGCATCACATACAAGCAAGAAGACCTCTTGGAGTTGGTGGTTGAAGATTTGCATCAACAAAAGCTTCTTGGAGGTAGCTCACATCAAGGGGGAGCTATTCTATCAAAGTTTCAAGAGCACAAGGTGTCCATCTAAGGAAAGCTTTGGATTGAGGTAACCTCAGAGCCTCATTTTCATTTTACACACATTGGAGCATTAGCCAAGGGCTAGGTCAAGTATCAAAGACTAGATATGGGAGACTTCAACACTCGAATTGAAAAGCTAGACAAAGGGAACTATCAACCATGGAGATTTAGGGTCTCCAACTATCTTATGGGCAAGGGCCTTTGGGGGTTGATTAGTGGAAGTGAACCAAGACCTAGGATGGATGAGAATCCAACCAATGACCAGAGAAGGGCCTTTAGGGAATGGAATGAAAGAGACAAGAGGGTTATCTTTATCCTTTCCCAACACATTAGCAATAGCATGATCGGCCATATCCAAGACTTGGATTCAAGCATGAAGGTATGGGAGACACTTGAAAGGCTTTATTCAACAAGCACCAAAGCAAGGAAGATCCAACTCAAGAATGAGCTCAACAACCTTAGGAAGAGCTTAGGGAGTAGCATAAATGACTACATACTTAAGGTCAAGGAGTTATCAGATGCATTGGGATCCATTGGAAGCCACGTAGACGAAGACGATCTTGTGGCTTATACTCTCAATGGTTTGAGAGATGATGAGAAGTGGAAACCCTTTACCACTTCAGTATATGTAAGGGATAATCTTCCCGATTTTGAGCAATTGGTTGCTCTCATGGTCACCGAAGAAATGAACATAGGTGGAAGTTCAACTAAAAGCAAGGATGCACAAGTTTTCTATGCAGGTAATCAAAGGGGTAAAGGAAGCCGAGGACAAGGAAGGGGCAAAGGAAGGTTTGGAGGAAGGCAAGGCCACTCAAGCAATCAAGGACATGACCAAGGCACCTCATCACAAAGAGGGAGAGGGAGAACAAGAGGAAGAGGAGGACGACATCAACAAAACAGGAATCAAGATGGCGAAGGATGTTACATATGTGGCAAGTTTGGCCACTATGCTAGAGATTGCTACCAAGGAGGAAACCAAAGGAGCTATAATCAAGGTTCTTCATACAAAGGCCAAGGTAATTATGCTTCTACAAGTTCCGAAAATGACAATCTCTTGATGATGCACATGAATGAGAATTCAAGCAAAGTAGATAACACTTGGTATATTGATAGTGGATGTAGAAACCATATGAGTTGCAATTCTTCTTGGTTTACTAATCTACATGTTACCAAAGGTAAAGGACATGTAGAAACAAGGTGATGATACAGCCCATGAGATCTCCCATGTTGGAGATGTAGCTTTGGATGACAAGGAGGAAGGAAGATGTCTCAAGGATGTCTTGCATGTACCTACCATCACAAAGAACTTGGTGTCCGTTGGGCAAATGGTTGAAAGAGGCTATCAAGTAAGGTTCAACAAAGGTGGATGCTTTGTGGAGAACCCTAAGCAAGGTTACAAGGTCATAGCAAGAGGAAAGAAGCAAGGGAGACTCTTCACTTTGGAGGTAAATTCTCATTCCACTTAACATGTCTACTTCATATATGGAAACAAGAGGATTTTGGAGTTGGACTTGTG
Organism: Ceratopteris richardii; assembly: GCA_020310875.1. Lineage (NCBI taxonomy): Eukaryota > Viridiplantae > Streptophyta > Polypodiopsida > Polypodiales > Pteridaceae > Ceratopteris > Ceratopteris richardii. The sequence continues at coordinate 21,706,190 of CM035410.1, forward strand.
GCACAAGAGGATAGGTCACATCAACATACAAAGAATGAAGGAAATGCAATTCAAGAGGCTCGTTGAAGGTCTTCCCAACTTCCAAGGACAAGGTATGAAGCATTTATGTGAATCTTGTAAACTAGGGAAGCAAGCGAGACTTCCACTCAAGAAGAGTGGCTACATAAGCCAACATCCATTGTAGTTGATACATACAAATGTGTGGGGGCCAACCAAAGAGCAATCTGATGGAGGGGGGGAATATTTGTCCAATGAGTTTTCTGATTTTTTAATGGATCAAGGCATCAAGAGGCAAGTAACATGCAGGTACGCACCCCAACAAAATGGAGTAGTAGAGAGAAAGAATAGATACATTGCCCAGATCGCTAGAGCAATGCTTAATGAGATGAATGTACCTAACATGTTTTGGAGTGATGCAGCAAATACCGCGTGTATCTTATGAATAGGGCTCCTACCTCAGGGATCCATGGCTTGACACCATATCAAGCCTATTATGGTAAGAAACCTGATCTTTCCCACTTGAGGATATTTGGATGTACTTGTTATGTACATGTGCCAAGTGAATTGAGGCACGAGCTACAACCAAAGGCAGAAAAGTGTGTCTTTCTAGGATATTCAAATGATCATAAAGGTTACAGGTGCTTCAACCCAAACACAAAGGACTTGAGGATATCAAGGGATGTAGCATTTGATGAGCTACTCCCTTGGTATAAGAAGTATGATTGTATGCAGAACTATGAACAACAAAAGCATGGACATGATGAAGAACAAATCGACCTAGAGCTAAGCGGCCCAAGGTGTTCCATCAATGAAGATAGTTTAAGCATGAACTCACCATGGAGGGGGAGATCTTCATCAAGCTATGAAGCACAATCAATCAACAAAGGCAAAGCAACATTGGTGGAGTTGGATGAAGAAGGTAATGAAGTTGAAGATGATGAAGGACACATGATGGAGAAAGAAGCCACGTCAAAGAAAGAGATCAAGTTCCCAAGGCAAAGGAGGTTTATTCCTCCAAAAGGTGAAGAAAGGAAGTCTTCTAGAGTTAAGTATCCAACTCAAAGGTTTACTTATGATTCATACATGGCAACACATTATGCATATATGAACAAAGTAGTAGAAGATCATGAGCCTGATTGCTATGAAGATGCAAGCAGGTACACCGAATGGAAAGAGGGAATGCAAGAAGAGATCGACGCACTTGAGGAAAATCAAACATGGACTCTAGTGCCCAAGAAGGAGAACATGAAGGTAATAGGTAATAAGTGGGTGTATAAAGTAAAGACGAATTCAGATGGATCTATTTCTAGGTTCAAAGCAAGATTGGTGGCCAAGGGTTTTGCACAAACCTATGGAGTGGAGTTTGAAGAGACATTCAGCCCCGTGGCAAAGATGAGCACCATTAGGACACTCATTGCAATGGCTGCTAGCAAAGGATGGAAGCTTTTCCAATTGGATATCAAGAATGCCTTTCTCAATGGAGACTTGGAAGAAGAGGTATACATGGAGCAACCACTAGGTTTTGTTCATAAAGAGTTTCCACATCATGTTTGTAGGTTGAAGAAGGCACTTTATGGCCTAAAGCAAGCTCCAAGGGCTTGGAACCAAAGATTGGTGGACTATTTGATCAAATGTGGTTACATTCAATGCAAGGCGGATCCATCTCTCTTCATCAAACAAAGAGGAGAACTTGTAGTCTACATGTGTGTGTATGTAAATGATCTTATCATTAGAGGTAATGATACAAAGGGCATTGAGGAGATCAAGGGAAAGCTTGGAAAGGAGTTTAGGATATCTGATCTTGGAGATCTTAGGTATTTTCTTGGCATGGAAGTTGGATACAAAGAAGAAGGTATTATGCTCATACAAAGGAAGTATATTCTAGACCTACTTGAGAGGTTTGGGATGCTACATTGCAAGCCTATTTCAAATCCCATGGAAGTTAATGTAAAGATAAGCTCCATTGATGGAGAGCCATTAGAGGATGTAACTTTTTATCGCTCTATTGTAGGCTCTTTCAATTATGCCACAATAACTAGGCCTGACATAGCATATGGAGTTGGAGTGTTATCACAATTTATGCATAGTCCAAGGACTACACACTTGCAAGCTGCAAGAAGAATGTTACGATATCTCAAGGCCACTATAAATGAAGGATTGTTCTATTCATTTGATGATGATATGCAGGTCAAAGCTTATTCTGATGTAGATTGGGCCGGTTCCAAGGAGGATAGAAGAAGTACAAGTGGTTACCTATTCATGCTAGGTAGCAAGATCATCTCATGGATTTCAAAGAAGCAACCCACGGTGGCATCATCCTCCACCGAGGCTGAGTATAGAGCTTTGGCTCAAGTCACATGTGAGATAATGTGGATTAAAAAGTTATTTATGGAGCTTAATTTGCAGGTTGACACATATCCAATTTTTTGTGACAATATGAGTAGCATTCATCTAGCATCGAATCCTGTCTATCATGCTAGAACCAAGCATATTGAAGTGCACTATCACTTCATAAGGGAAAAGGTGATATCCAAGGAAGTTTCAGTACATCATATTGGTACCAAGGATCAAGTTGCCGACATGTTTACAAAAGGCTTTGGATGGAATGAAGATTTCAAAATTCAAGCAAAGCATCAACATGAAGGAGCTTGGATGAGGATGAAGAATTGAAGCTTGAGGGGGAGTGTTAAAAGTCAAGCTTCAAGCTACAAATTCGTGGGGAATCTTTTATGGACATGTGCAGCAATCAAAGGAAGCCAAAAGACACAAGATTACATCAAGAAAAGTCACTCAACCACTCCCCAATTCATCTCAACTAAATCCTCCAAGTTAGGAGCATGTATCCCAACTTCTTTTAGGGCCATCATCTTGGCGTTTTAGCTCATGTAAAGTGAGCACTAAGTGCTGGAGTTGTGATAAGCAAGCCCCTTGCTTGCTTGTTTCTTTTCTTTTAGTAGGCATATCCATGTGTGTGCACAGGCAGTGTTGCAACTCTCTACCCTTGAGTTGTTAGCATTGGTTCTCCCTCATATTGTATCCATTTGATGTAATTCTTGTCTCATTGGATAGCTATTAGAGTCTATTTTATACTCACAAATTCTCTGGAGCATTCTCTAAGTAATCTCGGAGCAACATTCATTTTAGTGAAGTTGTGTGATTGATATCTCTCTCTGTGTGTAGGCTCTGTTGAAAATATTTTGCTTTGTGTTGTAAGGGCTGGTTCTCCTTCACTATTTATCCATTTGCTATGATTTTGTTGTCATTGGGTAGCTATTAGAGTGCTCTAAAGTTGACCCAAGTTTGACATTCATTCTTTGTATAATCTCTGATAAAAGCTTGCTGGAGTGAAGTGAGTTCTCTGCTTCACTAGCAGTTGTGAGCATTCAACTAGCTCATGTTGTAGACATTGTTTCTCTTTGTGTAAGCATCCATTTGAAGTAAAATTTGTCTTCTTGGAAAGCGTGTGGTGTCTACTAGAGGTCTACAAACGCTCACTGGAGGTCTCTGCATAAGCTCTGAGTAAGAGCACTTTTGGTGTGTAGAGGTCAAAGAAGGATACCTGTGGAGGTCATTCACGCTTCGTCGTTGCTTAGGGGTTGAGATACTTCCCCCATCAACCTATACATATACATATACTTATACATATACATATACATATACATATACATATACATATACATATACATATACATATACATATACATATACATATGCATATACACATACATATACATATACATATGCATATACATATACATATACATATACATATACATATACACATACATATACATATACATATACATATACATATACATATACATATACATATACATATACATATACATATACATATACATATACATATACATATACATATACATATACATATACATATATATTTACATATACATATACATATACATATACATATACATATACATATTGTTAAAAGTCAAGCTTCAAGCTACAAAATCGTGGGGAATCTTTTATGGACATGTGGAGCAATCAAAGGAAGCCAAAAGCCACGAGATTCCATCAAGAAAAGTCACTCAACCACTCCCCAAGTCATTTCAACTAATTCCTCCAAGTTAAGAGGCTGATTTGGAAAGGTAGTTCCTAGATTTTAGGGGCACACTTCTCACTATAAAAGGAGCATGTATCCCGACTTCTTTTGGGCCATTGTCTTGGAGTTTTAGCTCATGTTAAGTGAGCACTAAGTGCTGGAGTTGTGATAAGCAAGCCCCTTGCTTAAGCTAGCCGCTTGCTTGCTTGTTTGTTTTCTTTTAGAAGGCATATCTATGTGTGTACGTAGGTAGTGTTGCAACTCTCTACCCCTGAGTTGTTAGCATTGATTCTCCCTCATATTGTATCCATTTGATGTAATTCTTGTCTCATTGGATAGCTATTAGAGTCTATTTTAGGCTCACAGATTTTGCTGAGCATTCTCGGAGTAATCTGGGAGCAACATTCATTTTAGTGAAGTTGTGTGATTGATATCTCTCTCTGTGTCTAGGCTCTGTTGGAAATATTTTGCTCTCTGTTGTAAGGGCTGGTTCTCCTTCTCTATTTATCCATTTGCTATGATTTTAGTGGAATTGAGTAGCTGTTAGAGTGCTCTAAAGTGGACCCAGGTTTGAGATTCATTCTCTTGAGAAAAGCGTGTTGGAGTGAAGTGAGGTCTCTGCTTGACTAGCAGTTGTGAGCATTCAACTAGCTCATGTTGTAGACATTGTTACTCTTTGTGTAAGCATCCATTTGAAGTAAAATTAGTTTTTTTGGCAAGCTCTTGGTGTCTACCACAGGTCCACAAAAGCTCACTGCAGGTCTCTACATAAGCTCTGAGTAAGAGCACTTTTGGTGTGCAGAGGTCAAAGAAGGATACCTGTGGAGGTCATTCGCGCTTCGTCGTTGCTTAGGGGTTGAGATACTTCCCCCATCAGTGGTATCAGAGCATTTGGGCATCTTGGAGGCATCACATACAAGCAAGAAGACCTCTTGGAGTTGGTGGTTGAAGATTTGCATCAACAAAAGCTTCTTGGAGGTAGCTCACATCAAGGGGGAGCTATTCTACTCAAAGTTTCAAGAGCACAAGGTGTCCATCTAAGAAAAGCTTTGGATTGAGGTAACCTCAGAGCCTCATTTTCATTTTACACACATTGGAGCATTAGCCAAGGGCTAGGTCAAGTATCAAAGACTAGATATGGGAGACTTCAACACTCAAATTGAAAAGCTAGACAAAGGGAACTATCAACCATGGAGATTTAGGGTCTCCAACTATCTTATGGGCAAGGGCCTTTGGGGGTTGATTAGTGGAAGTGAACCAAGACCTAGGTTGGATGAGAATCCAACCAATGACCAAAGAAGGGCCTTTAGGGAATGGAATGAAAGAGACAAGAGGGTTATCTTTATTCTTTCCTAACACATTAGCAATAGCATGATCGGCTATATCCAAGACTTGGATTCAAGCATGAAGGTATGGGAGACACTTGAAAGGCTTTATTCAACAAGAACCAAAGCAAGGAAGATCCAACTCAAGAATGAACTCAACAACCTTAGGAAGAGCTCAGGGAGTAGCATAAATGACTACATACTTAAGGTCAAGGAGAAATCAGATGCATTGGGATCCATTGGAAGCCACGTAGACGATGACGATCTTGTGGCTTATACTCTCAATGGTTTGAGAGATGATGAGAAGTGGAAACCCTTTACCACTTCAGTTTATGTAAAGGATAATCTTCCCGATTTTGAGCAATTGGTTGCTCTCATGGTCACCGAAGAAATGAACATAGGTGAAAGTTCAACTAAAAGCAAGGATGCACAAGTTTTCTATGCAGGTAATCAAAGGGACAAAGGAACACGAGGACAAGGAAGGGGCAAAGGAAGGTTTGGAGGAAGGCAAGGCCACTCCAACAATCAAGGACATGACCAAGGAACCTCATCACAAAGAGGTAGAGGAAGAACAAGAGGAAGAGGAGGACGACATCAACAAAACATGAATCAAGATGGCGAAGGATGTTACATATGTGGCAAGTTTGGCCACTATGCTAGAGATTGCTACCAAGGAGGAAACCAAAGGAGCTATAATCAAGGATCATCATACAAAGGCCAAGGTAATTATGCTTCCACAAGTTCAAAAAACGACAATCTCTTGATAATGCACATGAATGGGAATTCAAGCAAAGTAGATAACACTTGGTATATTGATAGTGGATGTAGCAACCATATGAGTTGCAATGCTTCTTGGTTTACTAATCTACATGTTCCCAAAGGTAAAGGACATGTAGAAACAGGTGATGATACAGCCCATGAGATCTCCCATGTTGGAGATGTAGCTTTGGATGACAAGGAGGAAGGAAGATGTCTCAAGGATGTCTTGCATGTACCTACCATCACAAAGAACTTGGTGTCCATTGGGCAAATGGTTGAACCAGGTTATCAAGTAAGATTCAACAAAGGTGGATGCTTTGTGGAGAACCCTAAGCAAGGTTACAAGGTCATAGCAAGAGGAAAGAAGCAAGGGAGACTCTTCACTTTGAAGGTAAATTCTCATTCCACTCAACATGTCTACTTCACATATGGAAACAAAAGGATTTCGGAGTTGGACTTGTGGCACAAGAGGATAGGTCACATCAACATACAAAGAATGAAGGAAATGCAATTCAAGAGTCTGGTTGAAGGTCTTTCCAACTTCCAAGGGCAAGGTATGAAGCATTTATGTGAATCGTGTCAACTAGGGAAGCAAGCGAGACTTCCATTCAAGAAGAGTGGCTACATAAGCCAACATCCATTGGAGTTGATACATACAGATGTGTGGGGGCCAACCAAAGAGCAATCCATTGGAGGTAACAAGTACTTTTTTACTTTTATAGATGATTGCACAAGGATGGTTTGGGTTTATTTCATAAAAAACAAATCAGATGTGTTTACATGTTTCAAAGCATTCAAGGCAATAGTAGAGAACGAAACAGGTACATATATCAAGAGGCTAAGGTCCGATGGAGGGGAAGAATATTTCTCCAATGAGTTTTCTGATTTTTTAATGGATCAAGGCATCAAGAGGCAAGTAACATGCAGGTACACACCCCAACAAAATGGAGTAGCAGAGAGAAAGAATAGATACATTGCCGAGATCGCTAGAGCAATGCTTAATGAGATGAATGTACCTAACATGTTTTGGAGTGATGCAGCAAATACCGCCGTGTATCTTATGAATAGGGATCCTACCTCAGGGATCCATGGCTTGAGACCATATCAAGCCTATTATGGTAAGAAACCTGATCTTTCCCACTTGAAGATATTTGGATGTACTTGTTATGTACATGTGCCAAGTGAATTGAGGCACAAGCTACAACCAAAGGCAGAAAAGTGTGTGTTTCTAGGATATTCAAATGATCATAAAGGTTACAGGTGCTTCAACCCAAACACAAAGGACTTGAGGATATCAAGGGATGTAGCATGTGATGAGCTACTCCCTTGGTATAAGAAGTATGATTGTATGCAGGACTATGAAGAAGAAAAGCATGGACATGATGAAGAACAAATCGATCTAGAACTAAGCGGCCCAAGGTGTTCCATCAATGAAGATAGTTTAAGCATGAACTCACCATGGAGGGGGAGATCTTCATCAAGCTATGAAGCACAATCAATCAACAAAGGCAAAGCAACATTGGTGGAGTTGGATGAAGAAGGTAATGAAGTTGAAGATGATGAAGGACACATGATGGAGAAAGAAGCCACGTCAAAGAAAGAGATCAAGTTACCAAGGCAAAGGAGGTTGATTCCTCCAAAAGGTGAAGAAAGGAAGTCTTCTAGAGTTAAGTATCCAACTCAAAGGTTTACTTATGATTCATACATGGCAACACATTATGCATATATGAACAAAGTAGTAGAAGATCATGAGCCCGATTGCTATGAAGATGCAAGCAGGTACACCGAATGGAAAGAGGCAATACAAGAAGAGATCGATGCACTTGAGGAAAATCAAACATGGACTCTAGTGCCCAAGAAGGAGAACAAGAAGGTAATAGGTAATAAGTGGGTGTATAAAGTAAAGAAGAATTCAGATGGATCTATTTCTAGGTTCAAAGCAAGATTGGTGGCCAAGGGTTTTGCACAAACCTATGGAGTGGACTTTGAAGAGACATTCAGCCCCGTGGCAAAGATGAGCACCATTAGGACACTCATTGCAATGGCTGCTAGCAAGGGATGGAAGCTTTTCCAATTGGATATCAAGAATGCCTTTCTCAATGGAGA
>CM035410.1:21719445-21724445 GCA_020310875.1 Ceratopteris richardii
TAGGGGCACACCTCTCACTATAAAAGGAGCATGTATCCCGACTTCTTTTGGGCCATCTTCTTGGAGTTTTAGCTCATGTAAAGTGAGCACTAAGTGCTGGAGTTGTGATAAGCAAGCCCCTTGCTTAAGCAACCCCCTTGCTTGCTTGTTTGTTTTCTTTTAGTAGGCATATCTATGTGTGTGCGCAGGCAGTGTTGCAACTCTCTACCCCTGAGTTGTTAGCATTGGTTCTCCCTCATATGGTATCCATTTGATGTACTTCTTGTCTCATTGGATAGCTATAAGAGTCTATTTTATGCTTACCAATTCTCTGGAGCAGTCTCTGAGTAAACTGGGAGCAACATTCATTTTAGTGAAGTTGTGTGATTGATATCTCTCTCTTTGTGTAGGCTCTGTTGGAAATATTTTGCTCTCTGTTGTAAGGGCTGGTTCTCCTTCTCTATGTATCCATTTGCTATGATTTTGGTGTCATTGGGTAGCTATTAGAGTCCTCTAAAGTTAACTTAAGTTTGAGATTCATTCTCTGTATAATCTCTGAGAAAAGATTGCTGGAGTGAAGTGAGGTCTCTGCTTGACTAGCAGTTGTGAGCATTCACCTAGCTCATGTTGTAGACATTGTTTCTCTTTGTGTAAGCATCCATTTCAAGTGAAATTTGTTTTGTTGGAAAGCCCTTGGTGTCTACTACAGGTCTACAAAAGCTCATTGGAGTTCTCTGCATAAGCTCTGAGTAAGAGCATTTTTGGTGTGCAGAGGTCAAAGAAGGATACCTGTGGAGGTCATTCGCGCTTCATCGTTGCTTAGGGGTTGAGATACTTCCCCCATCAGTGGTATCAGAGCATTTGGGCATCTTGGAGGTATCACATACAAGCAAGAAGACCTCTTGGAGTTGGTGGTTGAAGAGTTGCATCAACAAAAGCTTCTTGGAGGTAGCTCACATCAAGGGGGAGCTATTCTACTCAAATTTGCAAGAGCACAAGGTGTCCATCTAAGGAAAGCTTTGGATTGAGGTAACCTCAGAGCCTCATTTTCATTTTACACACATTGGAGCATTAGCCAAGGGCTAGGTCAAGTATCAAAGACTAGATATGGAAGACTTCAACACTCAAATTGAAAAGCTAGACAAAGGTAACTATCAACCATGGAGATTTAGGGTCTCCAACTATCTTATGGGCAAGGGCCTTTGGGGGTTGATTAGTGGAAGTGAACCAAGACCTAGGTTGGATGAGAATCCAACCAATGACCAGAGAAGGGCCTTTAGGGAATGGAATGAAAGAGACAAGAGGGTTATCTTTATTCTTTCCCAACACATTAGCAATAGCATGATCGGCCATATCCAAGACCTGGATTCAAGCATGAAGGTATGGGAGACACTTGAAAGGCTTTATTCAACAAGCACCAAAGCAAGGAAGATCCAACTCAAGAATGAGCTCAACAACCTTAGGAAGAGCTCAGGGAGTAGCATAAATGACTACATACTTAAGGTCAAGGAGTTATCAGATGCATTGGGATCCATTGGAAGCCACGTAGACGATGACGATCTTGTGGCTTATACTCTCAATGGTTTGAGAGATGATGAGAAGTGGAAACCCTTTACCACTTCAGTTTATGTAAGGGATAATCTTCCCGATTTTGAGCAATTGGTTGCTCTCATGGTCACCGAAGAAATGAACATAGGTGGAAGCTCAACTAAAAGCAAAGATGCACAAGTTTTCTATGCAGGTAATCAAAGGGGCAAAGGAAGACAAGGACAAGGAAGGGGCAAAGGAAGGTTTGGAGGAAGGCAAGGCCACTCAAGAAATCAAGGACATGACCAAGGCACCTCATCACAAAGAGGGAGAGGAAGATCAAGAGGAAGAGGAGGACGACATCAACAAAATAGGAATCAAGATGGCGAAGGATGTTACATATGTGGCAAGTTTGGCCACTATGCTAGAGATTGCTACCAAGGAGGAAACCAAAGGAACTATAATCAAGGTTCTTCATACAAAGGCCAAGGTAATTATGCTTCTACAAGTTCAGAAAATGACAATCTCTTGATGATGCACATGAATGGGAATTCAAGCAAAGTAGATAACACTTGGTATATTGATAGTGGATGTAGCAACCATATGAGTTGCAATGCTTCTTGGTTTACTAATCTACATGTTCCCAAAGGTAAAGGACATGTAGAAACAGGTGATGATACAGCCCATGAGATCTCCCATGTTGGAGATGTAGCTTTGGATGACAAGGAGGAAGGCAGATGTCTCAAGGATGTCTTGCATGTACCTACCATCACAAAGAACTTGGTGTCCGTTGGGCAAATGGTTGAATGAGGCTATCAAGTAAGGTTCAACAAAGGTGGATACTTTGGTGGAGAACCCTAAGCAAGGTTACAAGGTCATAGCAAGAGGAAAGAAGTAAGGGAGACTCTTCACTTTGGAGGTAAATTCTCATTCTACTCAACATGTCTACTTCACATATGGAAACAAGAGGATTTCGGAGTTGGACTTGTGGCACAAGAGGATAGGTCACATCAACATACAAAGAATGAAGGAAATGCAATTCAAGAGGCTGGTTGAAGGTCTTCCCAACTTCCAAGGACAAGGTATGAAGCATTTATGTGAATCTTGTCAACTAGGGAAGCAAGCGAGACTTCCTTTCAAGAAGAGTGGCTACATAAGCCAACATCCATTGGAGTTGATACATACAGATGTGTGGGGGCCAACGAAAGAGCAATCCATTGGAGGTAACAAGTACTTTGTCACTTTTATAGATGATTGCACAAGGATGGTTTGGGTTTATTTCATCAAAAACAAATCAGATGTGTTTACATGTTTCAAAGCATTCAAGGCAATGGTAGAGAAGGAAACAGGTACATATATCAAGAAGCTAAGGTCCGATGGAGGGGGAGAATATTTCTCAAATGAGTTTTCTGATTTTTTAATGGATCAAGGCATCAAGAGGCAAGTAACATGCAGGTACACACCCCAACAAAATGGAGTAGCAGAGAGAAAGAATAGATACATTGCCGAGATCGCTAGAGCAATGCTTAATGAGATGAATGTACCTAACATGTTTTGGAGTGATGCAGCAAATACCGCCGTGTATCTAATGAATAGGGCTCCTACCTCAGGGATCCATGGCTTGATACCATATCAAGCCTATTATGGTAAGAAACCTGATCTTTCCCACTTGAAGATATTTGGATGTACTTGTTATGTACATGTGCCAAGTGAATTGAGGCACAAGCTACAACCAAAGGCAGAAAAGTGTGTGTTTCTAGGATATTCAAATGATCATAAAGGTTACAGGTGCTTCAACCCAAACACAAAGGACTTGAGGATATCAAGGGATGTAGCATTTGATGAGCTACTCCCTTGGTATAAGAAGTATGATTGTATGCAGGACTATGAAGAAGAAAAGCATGGACATGATGAAGAACAAATCGACCTAGAGCTAAGCGGCCCAAGGTGTTCCATCAATGAAGATAGTTCAAGCATGAACTCACCATGGAGGGGGAGATCTTCATCAAGCTATGAAGCACAATCAATCAACAAAGGCAAAGCAACATTGGTGGAGTTGGATGAAGAAGGTAATGAAGTTGAAGATGATGAAGGACACATGATGGAGAAAGAAGCCACGTCAAAGAAAGAGATCAAGTTCCCAAGGCAAAGGAGGTTTATTCCTCCAAAAGGTGAAGAAAGGAAGTCTTCTATAGTTAAGTATCCAACTCAAAGGTTTACTTATGATTCATACATGGCAACACATTATGCATATATGAACAAAGTAGTAGAAGATCATGAGCCCGATTGCTATGAAGATGCAAGCAGGTACACCGAATGGAAAGAGGCAATGCAAGAAGAGATCGACGCACTTGAGGAAAATCAAACATGGACGCTAGTGCCCAAGAAGGAGAACATGAAGGTAATAGGTAATAAGTGGGTTTATAAAGTAAAGAGGAATTCAGATGGATCTATTTCTAGGTTCAAAGCAAGATTGGTGGCCAAGGGTTTTGCACAAACCTATGGAGTGGACTTTGAAGAGACATTCAGCCCCGTGGCAAAGATGAGCACCATTAGGACACTCATTGCAATGGCTGCTAGCAAAGGATGGAAGCTCTTCCAATTGGATATCAAGAATGCCTTTCTCAATGGAGACTTGGAAGAAGAGGTATACATGGAGCAACCACTAGGTTTTGTTCATAAAGAGTTTCCACATCATGTTTGTAGGTTGAAGAAGGCACTTTATGGCCTAAAGCAAGCTCCAAGGGCTTGGAACCAAAGATTGGTGGACTATTTGATCAAATGTGGTTACAATCAATGCAAGGCGGATCCATCTCTCTTCATCAAACAAAGAGGAGAACTTGTGGTCTACATGTGTGTGTATGTAGATGATCTTATCATTACAGGTAATGATACAAAGGGCATTGAGGAGATCAAGGCAAAGCTTGGAAAGGAGTTTAGGATCTCTGATCTTGGAGATCTTAGGTATTTTCTTGGCATTGAAGTTGTATACAAAGAAGAAGGTATTATGCTCATACAAAGGAAGTATATTCTAGACCTACTTGAGAGGTTTGGGATGCTACATTGCAAGCCTATTTCAAATCCCATGGAAGTTAATGTAAAGCTAAGCTCCATTGATGGAGAGCCATTAGAGGATGTAACTTTGTATCGATCTATTGTAGGCTCTTTCAATTATGCCACAATAACCAGGCCTGACATAGCATATGGAGTTGGAGTGTTATCACAATTTATGCATAGTCCAAGGACTACACACTTGCAAGCTGCAAGAAGAATGTTGCGATATCTCAAAGCCACTATAAATGAAGGATTGTTCTACTCATTTGATGATGATATGCAGGTCAAAGCTTATTCCGATGCCGATTGGGCCGATTCGAAGGAAGATAGAAGGAGTACAAGTGGTTACCTAGTCATGCTAGGTAGCAAGATCATCTCATGGATTTCAATGAAGCAACCCACGGTGGCATTATCTTCCACCGAGGCTGAGTATAGAGCTT